>OMOT01000521.1:0-14057 GCA_900312575.1 Acanthochaenus luetkenii
ATGAAAATGATTTATTTTCTTTCGGAGGCCGAACAGCGGAGCGGGAGAAAGAAAGGGAGAGAGGGATGGATGGTCTGTCAGGCCGCGGAGAAAAGAAGTTTCAAACGCCTTGAACTATTCACCGCCGAGATGGCTAATCAGTATTGAGGCTCCGGGGCAATCGGGCAGCTTTTCAATGCGGGTTGCCTTTCATCTCAATCGGGACGGAGGCGCTCAATTAAAAGCCTATCAGTTTGTAAGTAAATCAACGCCTATCAAAGTTGTCACATCAAACAAAACGATTATTATTGCAACCCGCCTACGCCATTAATCTCTTTCGGGGGTAATCTGCTTGACAGGTCATCTTGGAGAGCAAGAAAACCTGGAGTGGACGGTCACAGGGGGCAAAAACAGGCTTTTGAAAAGAAGAAGAATATATATATATATATCGGTTAAAACAATCTATATAGTCCATAATCTACTCTAAATACAAGGTTAGGCCTAATAAATAAAATAAAAACATTCTAACTACAGGTAACATTTTAATCTGGTCCAACTATAAAACGGCACTTCCTTGAGACACAGAAGCCATTTTGCGGCCAATAGTGAGAGAGAGAGAAAAACGATTCGCTTGATCTTGTAGGCCTAACTGACACTGGTCCGCAGCAGGCTACAGCTTTGCAAAGTGCGTGTGAATGAAACCCCCTCTGGATCATCTGAAACAATACATGAGCAACATCCCAACATCAGGACAAATAATTCCATGTAATTTCATGCGTATTGGCTTCGTAAGGAAAAGGCTAAATAAAGTTTGAGAGGAGCGAACCTTCAATTCCTTCAAATGTTTTATCTGTTTGTGGTTATTTGCAGAACAGGGAAGGAGAAGGGGGGAGGGGGGGGGGTCTTTCACAATATGCAAAGACGTGTGATTGATAACAGGCTTGCTGTTTTCTGCAAGGGGCCGTCAGTCCACGACACAACATGTGAGTTATTAGGGCAAAGAAGGGCAACCATCCATTTTCCACTGTCAGGCGAAAACCCGCTTTATTGTCCGCGTGACGAATGGCCTTCTGCGCCAGACACCAAATCCGCGGCGTTACCCTTAAACGGGAACACGTTCTTTTTGCGACCGTAATTCATAACGTCCCAATAGAAAGTTTGAATAACCCCCCCAAAATACACTTGTTTACATCCCGGGAGGAAGCGCGTTGGACGAGCTAAAGCGGATCCTGGGCCGACACTATTGGTTGACCCGAATTAAATCTTCTTGATTGATTTATACTGCCTATATATCATTATATAATGAAAACAACTCGCCTAAGTGTAGACTTTAAAGGCGTGTTTACCATTACAATGTCAAGTGTTCTGTTTTGGGAAGCGCAATTCACACTCTTATCACAAAGTATCACATTTTTATTCTATTCTGTCTATTCATTTTTCTGAGACAAGACGCCATATATAGGCTACTTTTCTCAATGGCGCATACATCTCTCCCAGTAGATAATGGAAGGTGTTTTCTACACGACCATTAAGAGGCATGCACGAGGTAGAGAAGAATGCTTCTAAAACTCCCAAGAATACGACATTACCTGGAATCATAGCCTACTAAGCTCCGATGTAAAACGTCAGAGGTAACCAAAAATTAAAAAAAACACACACACAAAAATGGTGTATAAACGTAATCCTTCTGTCTAGACTCAACTTATTTAGCATTGCACACACAACCACCCGTCACATTCTGTCAAATGAGAAACTGGAGCGCCGCAAGACACACAGTAGAAGCTGGATGCCATGCAGACCCTCTCACTCCGGGCGGGCGGGCAGCAGAGAGCGAGAGAGAGAGAGAGGGAGAGAGAGAGGGGAAAGCTCTTCCGTGTAGGGGAGGTCCCACATGACGTCACACAAAACACCCCGAGGCAGAGCAAAGGGATAGGCTACTCTATTCCAAGGGGTTCCCAAACCCTTTTTTGGATGTCAAGGAACCTTTAGTAGTTCTCAACCAGGTGCCACTGTGACCCCCCCAAACGTCTGCGGGTTTTCAGTCCAACCAAACACAGACAGCAGCTCATTTCACTGACTAGCGCACCTTCGGGCCAGAGAGGCAGGAACTCAGTGCAGGAAGCTGGTGTTGTGGTTGGTTGGAATGAAAACCTGCACGTCAAGGCACAACGGGCACATGGTCGAGAACCGATGCTTTAAACTACAGGACTGCATTTGACAGGGGTTTTGGCCCAGGGAACCCCAATCTTAAAAGTAAATCTGAAATAAAATCACATTGGTGGCATTCTGGACCAATGCTCACGCTTCATTTGCACGCATCAGTGCAAGATAGTTTGATGACCTATGTCTAATAATTTACATATTAATGAATAATATCTTGTCATCTTGTCAGTAATCAGCAATTGCTCCATTTATCCCAAGAAATGTAGGCGATACAAGTTTTGGTGGCCAATGACATGATACATGAATGAAACCTCTGATCAAAGTAATTGCCCTGATACAATCTCTTATCGTTCTCATTGTCTATTGGTTGAAATAAAAGGGAAACTAAAGCATCCCTCATTTTGCCGCAGATCCCCTGGAACTCCCTCAAGGACTCTTGGGGATTCCTGGATCCCAGCGGGGAAACCACTGGGTTACTCTAACAGGAGGTGTGTTTTTTATAAAGGTTCCAGAATCCACCAGGGATGTACGGTTTAATGAACAGACATATCACAGCCTACTTTAAAGGTCCAATCCTTAATGTAAAACAGTTTAACACAGAAGTATTAGAAACCCACACAGCCCAGAGTAGAACTCTCTAGGTCTGCTGTTTTAGACCATTTCATCATGATATGGAACCAAATCGATTGCATTTCTTGGTCTCGTTATCAGGTCTTGTGTGACAGGGGGCCACAAGAAACACCCAAATCTCAAAGAACCCAAAGCAAACACAGAGCAGAACCACCCGCAGAGACGTAGCCTATTAAAGAACCAAGGAACCTTGCCCGGTCCATCCTTAGACACAATAGGAAATATATATCCCACATCACAGATGACACTGTGTGGCGGGACAATCAAGTACTAATTAGAGTATATTGTCTTTACAGCCACGAAGGGCTTCTCACCATAAAGCCTGAACAGAGCTTGAGCTATAGATCCCCCTAAAGACTTGAACCCCGAAGGATGCGTTCTTCTTAGCGAGGTTAAAGCAGCTGTTAGGACAAATCAAATCCCATTCAATGCCACTGCTCATCCTCTCTCCTTCTCTTTTCTGCTCTCTCAGACTGTTGATCATTGCTCTGTGCTCAACTACAGGGGCTGCTGCTATTCCCAGGACTCAGGACAACCGACGTGGTTAAACATGTATTATTATCATTATGTATTTAGCAACAGGTGTCTGCTGGTGCTTCACCTGGACTCACGGCCTCACCTGACTGGGTGTCTGCACCCGGGCGAGACTCGACATAGCGCAGCGACTCCTTCCACAACAAACGCCATGTCATGTCCGGGTCAGCTGACTCTGGAGCGGCACGCGGAAACGGCCGTCCGCTTTTCAAACGGCCAGTGGACTTTTCACAAAAGCACAGACACGAGTTGTCACGAGTTGTCGCGGTACTTGCGTGAGCAGGACTTCGGATTTCAGTTCAGATAACGTTAGTTGGTCTAAAAACAAACAAAAAACAAAAGTCGCCGGGCGGTGAATCCTCAAGAGACGTTAAAGTGATGGCAGGCAGCGAGCTGTTGGTCGCATTGAATGGCACGCAAGTAAGTTCTCTTTCTTCTTCTTCTTCTTCTTGTTCTTCTTCGTTGTTTCTCAAGGAATGCTGTTTGAAAGTGGGGTTTTCTGGCTTTCTGGCGCTTTCCCCCATCACTCCGTCACCACCGGTGTCACGTGACACACCGTGCCGGCCATATGCGCGGTTCCTCCTACAACTTCCAAGTGTCCCGTCATAACACGTATTGGGGATCTGGGTAGTGTGCCGAAGCTGGGGTTTAAATGAGAAGTGAAAGTGTGATCCTGGAGGCCTGTGTACCAACAACAGACAACATCATCTCCACGCACATTGAACAGGACTGACATCCACTTCAAACTGACACATCACCTCAAGTGTTAACTGCTGCACTATAGAGTATGAATTAAAAGTCAATTTAAGGGGCCCCCCAGGTAAAGCACACCATTGCTTTGGAGGTGGGATACCCCGAAACATTGCTATGTCATGATGTCAGGGTTGCTATGCTATGTTTTGCTGCCGTACTCACAGTACCGTTTTTTTTTCTTTAAGATTTCCTATATCGGACATGACTGTAAGGACATTCCTGACTTCCTCGGAGACAGATATGGGCGATTTGCGAGAAGGCTGGATCTCAGCTTCAATCAGCTCAGGTAAGGAGATAGGAAGGGATGACTGATGTACATGCTGCTAACATAGAATCACCTGGAGGCAGATGCTTGGTGCCGCCAGAGACTTAAACTTGCACATGTTTTCTGAAGTATTGTGCAAATGCTCAACTACTATTATCACTTGATGAAGTTTACAGCAATGTAGACGATGGCAACGCCAATTCAAGTCCGCCTCTCTAGACCTAGCTATTACTGGTGGAGAGCTGCATCTCCACATCAAGTGGGATGTGTGCATTCTGTCTATAGGTGGTCAGAGTGTCACCAGAACATCAAACAGCTGAGTGAGTGTAAGAGCTGGGCTGGTGCCACGCTGGGACGGGATAAAAGGCACAATCAATAAATGTGACATGCTAATTCAGGGGCAAATAGAAGAAAGGATTCCTCTGACAGGACATGAAGGAACACCTCATGGCAGCTGGTTCGGAGGGGGTTGCCATTTCAGCAGCAGGACTAGCGTAGTTGATCTGGCAAGTAAAAAGAGAAGAGAAGAGATGATGGTTATGAGCTGCTTTTGTTGCCGAGCCCCTTTCTTGACTTGTCAGGCCATGAAGCCATCTGAATTATTTTATTATTTTTTTTACATGAAAATTGTCATCTTGAGGCAGTTGTCTATGCTGGAGATGTGGATTCATCCATTTAATTGATTTGCTTTACACTGGGTTCTGTCACAATAATAATTGCTAAATCCCACTGCTGCCCCAGTGTGCTGTGCATAAATGTGTATCTATCAAGGCATTAATATTATTAATGAACCACTGCAATTGGAAAATGAACATTGTCTCACTGGAATATGATTCACCGATTCATCTGTTGAAGGCATCATACAAAGGTGGTTGTGAAAGAATGTGTAGAATGTGCAAACTGCACCAACACTCAATGAATGTCAGGTTTTCAAATATAATGGTTGAAAAACAGTTTTTTTCCCCCGCCAGTCTTTTATACTCCAAACAGGTGCTGCAGGTGCTGCAGTATGTCTTTATTCCTTACACAGGCTAAATGCCAACAGATCATAACTGCATGTATGTTACCTTTACATGGTACAGAATACGCCCATCGGACAGTAGATGTCCAGTACGTTAGTGGATGAGTACAACCAGCTCTATGAAAGCTGACTGGAACAAGTCTTATGTGTGTTGGTTTCACGAAAGATCAAGGCTGGCATTATGTTCAGGATCAAATATTTATAACTCTAGATATTACTAATTCATTATTAATTTTCAATTCAGTTAAGGGGGGGAATCTTAGATGTCAGATATTATTACTGAACTTCAAAGGATGGTACGGACAGAGAAGCGCTGCAGAAGTAATGAAGTGGTCGTCGAACCATTCGGAGCACATATCAGTGGGCTGTTGATTGGTGGTTTGCTAGTGCTGTATTGCATAGTGCTTCACCTTCCTCTCATTTAGAAAGTATTGTTGAATGTTAACATTAAAGCTCTCACTGACTTTTCAAACCTTCTGTATTTTGTAAAGAGACTTTGAGAGAGATTGGAAAATATCACATGCCAAAGCTGATTCCCCAAACAAGTGACTGGCCTATGTAGCCCCCAGTGTAAGCTGTCTGCATACTGTATCTATAGATACATTATTGACCTGCTGGTGTGGTCATGCAAGCCCCCCACCACAAACACACACACACACACACGCATACCAGACCTATACATCCACCATTCTCTCTTAAACTTAAAGTATGTTGGAGCTCACATGGCAATGTTGCGAGGTCATGGGTGGTTGGAGCTGTGAAATTCAATAAGCAACTCAAGATGTGATGGTGTTATATGTTAGCGAAGGCACAGCCATAAGAATGCCCTTGAAGGACAAAGGCCCCTGTCACACAGGGACATCCATTCCAAGCGTTGCAAAATAACTGTGAATAAAATACAAGGATTAAGTAAAGCTGTCGTTTCCTACAGCAAATGGGTTTTCTGTCCCCGAACTACTACTGTATTTGAGTGTTGCACTTTCAGTTTTGTTACCCATCAGGTTCCATTTCACACTGCTCAACGAGTGTTGACACAATGCCCCCATTTCAGTGTCAGCTCCAGCAAACCAAGTGTAAACTGAGGAAACAGAGTGGACTACCTTCAGCCTGATGCACGTCTTCATACTGCTTGACTCAAATTGAGTGGGAGACATTGCCAGAGTTTGTAGTGGCTAATATGCTTATTTCTGTCAGCTCAATTGACAGCACTCATCCACCAACTTGACAATGAGTCACAATGAGAAGTGAGGCACTGCATCACTTCTGAATGCTGTGTGTGTGTGTGTTGTGCATATGTTTGCACAATATGTATATTTGTATATATGTATATCTGTCTCCATAAGCGTAAGCGTGAGTGGCTGGGCAGGAAGTGGCAGGTTTAAATTATGGTAGCAGCCTGTCACACCTACAGTGTCATATATACACAGTTGTGCAAAGACAAGGTGATATTGGCACCTGAAAGTACTCTCTTTTACTTAGATCTGTCTTACCCCCACCTTGTCCTCTCAAAACATGGTATACTGATTCTTGCACGTACGATATAAAGATGCTTGTCAGATATGTTCACAGCTACTGTGAAATATCTGCTATCGTTGGTCATCCAGACTGCTGTAATTAAAACGTCCGGGTAATTATCGAGGCCGCTAACTCTCTGAGATGCTTCATCAAGAACAATGATCAGTATACAGTATGTACCAGTGATTATTATACCGGTACTCTTCTCTTTCCCCTTCTAAACATATACATCTTCCTAAAATGGAATGTACTGTAGGAACCCATGGGGGATTTTGAAAGGGGCTCCTGGAGGTGCCACCAAATTGAAGAATACTTCAATTTCACTATCAATGAATTTAGTGACAGTGAGAGAATAGGTATTCTAATCACATGTGTCCCTCTCCCTATCACCCTACCTGTCCTGTATACAAAATTAAATAAAATAAACATCTGAGATGGGGGATACCCAGTCCAGCCTCTATGCCATTTGTGGTGTATGTAGAAATTTGTGATAGATTGCAAGCTACTGCTGGCAAAACATCTTGTGACAGTAAAAGCAGAACATTTCAAATTTACCACATGTGAACTTAACTGGGGTCATAGCGACCATATGATCTGAAGACTAGTGAAACATTGACATTACTCTCAAATACATTTATAAGACTTTTATGTAGCAGATGGACGCCAGAGATCAGACTTTTCAGTTGAAATTCAGCCTGCCATTAATATGCTCTTGAAGCTGTAGAAAGAGGGGTCCATATTGGACTTTTGCATTGCAGATTAACCTTGGCTACCTGTGTGTGTGTGTGTGTGTGTGTGCATGCACCAAGGCTATGTCGGTGATGGCAGCCGTTTTGCATTTTAATGACAAATCAAGTATGCTAACTCGCGTTTTCAAACGAAAGTGCTTTAAATGTCGCCCGGCTGTCAAAATGAGATGTAAGTAGTCTGATGAAAAGAGAACAAAGAAGACAAAGTAGGGAGGCCTGGTACACTGAGAAATGAAATAAAACCTTGTACGGCCTGTCAGCTGTGTCATTTTATATTCATATCTAAAGCACATTATAGTATTACTCCGCCGCTCATGCCTCACTCATCTGTCTCTCTTAATTCGTCACCGGCAGTGTTCTGTCTTTCAAGTTGCTGTATGTCAACACGGGAAGGGGCCTGCTAATTGACAAATGTGTGTCACAGACATCAAGTGCTCCTTTTCTATCCCAGCTAGGTAGACTTTTGGTGTTTGATGGTGAGGGGAGGGGGGCTCTGTTATTGGCAGAAGCCCAGTAAGAGGCATTTGACTGGTCCTAGAATGAGAAGTGACAACGGGGAGAGAACCTGTCATCGTCTTGCCTAACTGTTCAATCTGCAGGGATGCCAGTATGCAGATAAAGTGTCAGGTAGGAGGAGAGGATATGAAACATTGGCAGTATGAAGTCCTCAAATCACTTAACTGGAAGTGTATTGTGTGTGTGTGTGTGTGTGGTAATGGTAGTGGCGGTGTTGGTTCTGCTAACGACATATATTCCATATCCGATCTATCAGGCCTGTTTAGGCTAATATTCTAGGATAACCTGATCTGTGTCTCATGAATTAAGGAGGATGCAGAGCTCCTCCAGCCATAACAGATTTAAACCGGAGAGATGAGACAGACACGGCTTGGCAGGAAATAATATATTCATATCAGGAACTTTGCTATTTCATATTGGTTTTATGGTATTGGGGAAAAAAACATCCTTTTTAATTTTCATTTCATTTTTTTCTTAAGTAATGGACTACTCGAGGGAAAGTAGTGACAGAGAGCTTAGGAAAATGGAGTAGGTGTTAGGCTTAATGGATGGGTTGTCTTGTTCTTCCATCTGTTCAGTTTGAGTTTATATCAGAATTTTCTTTTCAGTAATTGCTGCAAACAGTTTCCTGTCTGTAGAGGACAGTAAAAACACCACCAACGATGTGCTAGGCTCAGTAAGTCCTGTAGTAAGTAAAGAAGAATTTGTCGTATTGATCAAAATCATGGTTAAAGTGATTAATCAGGCCATGTAAACAAAGTCATGCATGAATATATTTTGTGGAAATCTCATTAAGAAACGACGATCTTTGTGTATGGAATGTTGTTATTGAAGGTAAAATGAACCGTGTTCCTATAAAAATGAAGCATAGAAACTAAATAAAGCAACACGCAGTAGAGGGACCTCTGTAGTTGCGTAAAGAAAGACCACCATCTTTCAGTATACCAGCAAACTAAAGAAAAGAAGAACAAACTAAGCAAAAAACTTGAAAGCCTTTTTTTAAATTGAGCTCAGGTACTTTTTTTTTTACAGTTTTTTTCTTTTGGTTAGATGGCAATCTCATATCTGATATAATTGTTTTCTCCCATACATTGCAGCCAAATCGCAAAAATGTGGTCCTCATTATATCCTGCATCCACGGATGGTTGATGGTTTTGTGTTTGTGTTTTTTGTGTGTCTGTCAACCAACATACGTATCTTCGCAACTTCATAAGGTAACGCCATGAAACAAACAAAATAAAAACAAAACAGAACTGAATTACCTCACCTAAATTTGCCTGAAGGGGAACGCTTTGTTTAAAGATCAAATGCAGATGAATTGTGTCTCCTAATCCTGTCCATTGGATCTCATCAAATTTGGTGCACATGCTCTAAGGTTTTAGCTAAAGTCTACTGTTCGAATGGTTCCTATAAGTCTGGCCTGTCACCTCATGGCTTTTAACTCTGCATTTGGACTATCACGATACAACTTGCACGTCAGCACCTCCGTTTGGAACAACCAAATTGTATGCATTAACTGGATCAACTGAATTATCTGAAGTCTCTATATGCGCTTGTCATCTCACTGTAAGTGAATGTGCATGTGACTAGGTCTTAGATCTTCCAGTCAGTCAGCTCTCAGCTTTTAGCTCTTTTCACCTCTACGGTATAAATCTCTATTTCTCTGTTACAACACAACAAAAGCCAACTGATGGCAGAAGACTCATCTGTTAATCACTGTCAGGAGCTGCCATCAGCCTTCTAGAGCGTTTCACTGAACCTCCAATCTAGAGCCATCTTGTGGTTTAGGATTCTGAATGGAATGGAACATCTTTATGTTCCTTTTGTTCACATTATATATACTGGGCAGTGATGCCATTCCTTTTATGACTGCGTCACATTTTTTATTGTATATCCCAAGACGGATGGCGTGCCACTGACATCGAGATTTACAGGCCTTCAGCTTGCAGTGGCAGAGCTTTAGAAGGACTTGCTGACATCTAGCCAACACTTTGGCGGAGGAGAATAAACGCTGACATTTTATTGGCTCAGTGAGAGAGAGTGGGGGGGATGAAGGGAAAGAAAGAAAGAGAAAGAAAGAAAGAGAGGAAAAGACTGTTTCTGTACTTTATATTTTTCAGCGTTGCCAGCTGTCATGGGGATCCTGCTACAAAGAAGGGATTTATTGGGTATTATTTAGAAACTTGTCAGTGGTAATGACTACAGCTATGATTTCAATTATCACCCACTAAATATAGCTTAATTCACTGCCTTGCTGGACATAATGAGCAGGCCTGACATCATTTTTCAAAAATTCGATACCATGCTATTTTAATATTTTATGTTGACCACCGATTTAATTTTCCTCCCCGGTGCTTGGCATGTGGCGAGGTCCCACTCCCTCATGTGCAGTTGGATAGTCAGAGCTATTGAGTTCAAAGCCGTCCCAGGGATATATTTTTTTCCATTGACAGAAATCCAATTAGTTTTAGTACACAGTCTGGCTGAATAAAAAGGGTCTTAAAATCTACAATATGTTTCCTTAGCGTTTTAGCAGAGCGCAAAGCCAGTGATGGATCTTTATGGTTTGACCTGATGGGGCCTGAGTGGACATACTCCCTTTTTTATTTTGGCAAGTGAAAAACAAACCATCCATATGTCTTAGTCATTTTGATAGGCACCGCAGAGGCTTTTTGATATTGCGTAAACATCTACAGCTCTGGCTAAGATCTTGACTCTCGTACATATTTAAACACTTATTAAATACTTTACAACTAGCCCACAAATGCTGCCGAAACACCATGTAAATATGAGAGATGAAAAAGTCAGATGTATAATTCATTAGTGACATGTTTAGTAAGTATTTGGGGAGAGTTAATGTGTAGTTAGGTTTCGACATGAGGGTGTGCATTTTTAAGTGAGCATTCAAAGGGAGATGATTAGGACTGGCACTCTGCTGTCAATAACGCACTTGCTGCTTGAAGTTGATGATGAGGGTGAATTTCAATATTGTAAAACACTCCCTCTTTAGCACAGATTTTAAAACACAGTAAACATGCAGATTAATTTAGGAGACCCACCAGCCATTGGGACTTTTCCATATGAGAACTTCTCCATACAAGAGAAAATAAGGGTTGAAGAGAAGAGGGCGCCAAGTTATATGTTTGAGACACAACCTGTGTGTCTTTTAGCCCATAACTCAAGCACTGTTTATGTTCACCCCATCACACTTAGCCATCTCCCAGATTGATGATGTAAGCAACTGGAAGGCATGGAACATATTAGAACGGAGCATGGAGAAGGGCAGCCATACTTCTACTTCCCTTGGCCGAGTCCCAAATGGAGAAAAAAAACAGAAAAGGTTTAGAGCCCGTTTTGGAAGAGGAACAAAGAAGCTCCCTTTGGTACGGTCTAGGCAGTTTTGGTCGCTTCATGGCTTTCAATCTCCCACAGTTTCTCCTTGAGGGCCCAGGGGTGAAAAGTGAAGACAGATACGTGGGTGTATTGATGCCAAGATTTTAGAGGATGATTGCAGTTTTTGCCATGTTTTGAATTTCAAGAGGTGATTTTTTAAAAGAGTCTTATGATAAATGTTGTCAGTAGATGAATAAATCCCACGACCATATAAATGCAGTTGGAACCTGTTATTAGAAAGTCCTTGAAGGTCTCATCATTATAAAAATAATTTGATCTTACATCTTGGCACACAAAGAATGCCTAATATAATAAACCTTTAACCCCTATATTTTGAGTCATGTTTAACCGTGGTTTGCCACCCGTGGAGTGATAAACTATATGCGGACTGTCTGATTTGCTTGCTTTGCAGTCTCAGGCCCCTACCCAGCCTTCGTGGGTGAGTCTTTTTTTTCATTTATTCTGCACTCCAGTAGAACGCTTAAACCATCTCTGACTCTGGACAGCTGTGCCACATTCTCAGCACAGCTGTAACTCATTTCCCGTTTCCATTTCAGATAAACTTACTCACATCTTTCACAGCTTTCACTCATAAAACATCTGACTGTCCTTCCAAGTCACCATCTCAAGAACTTGATATTGGTCAGCCAGGACGATTTGTGAGGGGGATAGCATCCTCTCTACTCCCCCACTGCTGTCTGTGTCCCCCCTTTCCTCTATTATTTGAACTTATTTACAGTTTACATGTGCTTGTTCCTTTTGCAAAGCATAAATAATAAGTTTAGAAAACTGTCCAGTGAGGAATGACCTTTTTGAGGCTACATCTGACATCCATCAGCATGGAAATATGTTTTAATGGTCAGGCAGACTGCAAGACATCAGTAGGCTGTTGCCTCACTTTTCCACCCAGGGACATATTGAGATAAGAAACAGTGACGGCATGTTTCATGTCCTTGCTTCTGACATGTCTGTGCTGGAAAACTACAAGAAACAACCCCTCCATTTTGGGGCCAGCAGTTTGAATAGGACCGTATTCTTACTCTCTGTTTCCCCTCATAAAACATTGTCTTTCCATTAGGATAAATGCATTGACTCCCATCATGGTTGTTCCTCTGTGAGCTGCTGACTGTATGATTATGTGAACAACAGAACAGTCTTCTGATCTTCTCTGTCTGTCCAGATATTTGGTGATGTTTAAGATAGGGATGCAAATGTATAGGCATTTCCTTTATCGATAGTTGTTGACCGTAACAAACAATTGTCGATTAATTGATAACATAGAAGGTAAATATAGCTTATGATAGACAGAATACAAAATATTATATAGTTATATTCCTCAATCAAATATTTATTGTAAGATTTGAGAAACAGGCATTCTTGTAGCATTTTAGATGGTACATTAACGAAGTGGTTGAGTTGTTATACTTCAAAACAGCACGACATTTATTGCAATGGGCATCATTGTGTGAATTATTCCCACACTGGACGACGTTTTGCCCGCTTCGTTTTTGTGTGTCTTCTTGTGTAGGCTAAACTTTGCGGCCTCTTAAATAATTTTTGGCTAACTTGGCTAAATTTGGCGCCCTTGTGTGAAGACCTTAAAGCATGATTACATTTCACACAAGACCGCAGATTGTTCAGTCAATTGTTTAATTAAATCTTGAATACATTGATAGTCGATTAATTGTTAACATCCCTAGTTTAAGAGTTCCTCCCCAGTGGTGGTGGTGAGATAACTTTTGTACTGGGGGCACAACAGAGAGTTTCTTTATTTTCTCTCTCTGTCTGGATCTGGGGCCCCTGGGTCCGTCAAAGCTCAGTACATGTCTATACTCAGATGCTTCAAAACACCAAACAGCAGAGGAAGAGGAGGAGGAGGAGGAAGAAGAAGAAGAAGGGATAAAGGAGAGATGAAGCGAAATGGGAGGAGGGTAAAGAATCCTCATAGGAATGGAGTGTACATGTACAAGCAGACCAGGCAGGCAGGCCCAACAGGGTCTGTAGACTTGTGATCTGAGGGCCGTTTGTGTCAGTCAGATCAAAGTCCTTTGAAGAGTAGGAGAAATCCCTTTACCTTCTCTGGCTGTGGCAAACCCTATTGCCAGCTAGGTAAAAGGAGGGGGCTGATTTCAGAGGGCTATACAGTGAAATGCTTCAGCATTTGTTGGTTTTCATTGTTTTTTCATCCCACATTTAGTATTCATTTTCTTTTGGGGGGACATATTAAAGGTGTTACATGTAGCATTGTATTGTCAATAAAGCATTACTACATTGATTTTGAGGCATTACTATAATTACTTTAAACAAATGAGACCTTTGCCGAAGAGACTGGCGCCCCTACCAACCTCTACACTGCATTTTACATTGTTTGTAAAAGGTTGGATTTCACGGGAAACCCTGCTGGATTGCTTTATGGCATGAAGGGAGATCGCTTTACTGCACAAAACGGGAAGAGGGACGCTGTTCTTCCAGTGCAAACAGAGCTAAAGCTTTCAGTTTCTTGCAATGGCAGATGGTGGAACGAGTGAAAGGCTGATGG
>OMOT01000527.1:0-11105 GCA_900312575.1 Acanthochaenus luetkenii
TCCGGCACATCATCCATCCTTACAGACTAACAGCTAGTTGACCTATGAACTTACCCTCCGACTTCCTGCTCTATATATAAAAAAAACGTATATGCGCAGCCGTAATGGCGATCGGGCGTATTTCAATACGCCCTTCAGCACCGCTTTATTCTGCACTAGCTGCAGTAAACCAATCAGGTGAGGCCCAATTCAACTTTCGCTGGTTCCGTGAGGCGTAAAACATTACGCCCTTCGGCACTCAGACAAAGGCTGCCAGCAGTGTTTTTTCATCAGTCATCCCACTTTTCTATTAGAATATATCATTTATGTGAATATAACAATTTAATTTCATACACATACAGACCACAATTGTACAAATTATGGATCTATTGGAATAGTTTTTTTCCACTTGGGCCGGCAGGTGGGGCGGTGCCCTAGCGCCCCTAATGGACGACACGCCACTGGTAATATCTGCACCTGGCGAGTGACCGCGTCACTGATGCTGGTCATTCCACAGAAGAAGAGCATTTTGTGACTACTGCAATGTGCTAGCACAATTGCAAAAGTGAATTTCCGCTGTTAGTTTTTGAAGTGGGAGGCATGACTAAACACTATCATTAGACCCTGCTCACAAACAGAGACTCAAGAGCTGGGGAACAACAAACAGACGTGGATCCATGTTCTGTGGAAGTGGCATTATTCCGTTGCCTTTTTTGCAGCCAGCCACCTGTTCCTTTGTTTACTTGCCAGACTTCATAGATGGAATAATCTTTGGAGACAAGAGGGCTTGTACTAACAGACCTGATACTCTAGCTAGCTCCTGCTGAAAATCAATCTGCAGCCAGACTATAACACCAAAGAGTCAGGAAAAACAAACAAATACTTATTTCCATAATTAATCAAGTGCACATGGAAGTGCTTAACTTTTCTTCCATGTAGACAAAGATCAGCTTCTGCTGGTTGTTGCTTACGGTAGTTTCAAGTTTGGCTTGTACCTTGAATTCAATGCACTCTGTTGTTGGCTCTTCTAATATTATAGCATTTATTGTCTGACTCATTTTGTATCTTCATTTGTTTATTTAAGTAAAAATAGACAACTATGTTAAACATACCACGACATGGGTAACCAAATATAACAAACGCAAAATATTGCTCTGGTTTTGATAATTCACTCTTTATTCTATCCCTGTTCCACGATTTTGTCATCCAAACTTCCGGTGAACTTTAAGCCCTTCTGAACACTCTGCAGACCTTCATCTAAAATGAGTGGATGTCTCAACGGCAGATCAGTGCTTACTGCTCCCTCACCCTGTGCAGTTTAAGCGTTTCATTTAGTTTCTCACCTGCCATTCCTTTGTGACTTTTGGCACTGAACAGTTGGTGTTGTGGTTTTCTGGCGGGCATGCATCAGCACATCTCCATCTTTAGCTCTGCGTCTGTTGAGTCTCAGGGACGGTGTGTTGGGGAGAACCCTGCAGGAAAAGACTTGGAGCTTTTACCTCAGGCAACAATGGATTGATCGCGCCCCAGAGTGTGACTCACATGTCATGATGCTCAGACGACCCCCCTGCCATCTTTAAATGACAGCTGTAAAGATTTCAAGTAACTCAAGCTGTCTGTCAGGATGCTTTTGAATTCTGATTAAATTATGCCTCAGGTTTGCCAATGTGACTTTAGTGACATTTCTTTGGGGGGGAACAAGGTTTAGAATGCTTTGCCAACATGAACATGAGTCTTAACAAAACCGTAATTGTGGAACACAATGTTGAGTTTGTGCAAAATCCTGACAAACGCTCACTGTAGTCGGCATCATTTGCATGGATACATTGCAGAGAGGCCGCACTGATACAATTCTGAAATGCACGGGAAATTTGTCCATACATCCTTGACTTATATTTGGACCCAGGCAATCAATAGGAACAGAATTATGAAGCAGTGAAGCGAGTGATTTTAATCTGGGACTAAATATCCAGTAGTGGATTAGTCTCATACAATTCCATACCTCCAGAGCTCTTCATGAAATATGGATAAGGTAGGAGAGAAAGAGGGGGGATTATGAAAAATAAAGGCATTTTACCAAACCTGCTCCTTCGATGGAGGCCAGATGAAAAGTTTTGCAGATGGGCAACTGGAGGATTTCTTGCCACTTTGCATAGCAGATGCACAATCTCCCACAGCCTTGGTTTGGGCACCAGTTTAATTAGAAAGACCCCCTGGTAAGATACCTTTCAACACTGACAGTGGAGTTCCTAAACATGCCCATATTTTCCCTCATTGTGTGGTGTCTCGTGGCCATTGCTACTGATGAGCATGGGGTTTGCAGAAAAACAAAGAGAAGAGATGCAAAGATGTGAAAAGGGTCATTTACATAAGGGGATCATTAACACCGTCAAATCTATCCTGTTCTGCAGTTGTTTATCTTGAAATATTATAAATAGTGTGATCTAGCAGAGTAACACATGACATAATAAAGAAAAGCAATACATGTATTGCAATAGTAGTCAAAATTCATGAACATTTCAAATCAAGACAATAGTTTTTCTTACATTTAATTTGGTCTGTAAATCTTGTTCTCATCATTCCTTTACCACGAGACCCTGTCTGTATATTTGTTAATCACTGGGAGAACCACATAAATAATTCTTATGTTACTCACATGACATGTATAATTATCTCCCAAAGCTAAAACTCATGATTGGATGATTGTAGGGAGTGAAACTACTTGACTTTAAAAAACTCCACCCGTTAACACCAAAGTGCTGTGGTAGCAGAGCGCTCCAACCGAGCACCTAATAACATTACAAATCAAACGAATGACATTCATAGGCTTTCCAAAGACTGAGATCATAATGGTTCATCTGAAAACAGAAAATCTCTTGAATCTTTATCCGGCTTTTGCTTCGTAGTGTGTGAGATTAGACAGTAAAAAGATATCTGATTGTGAACGTGAAAATAAGGCTACAACCACACTAACACGTTTTCATTTTAAAACACTGTTTTAAAACATCGGTCCACATGACCGTTTTAAAACATCGGTCCACGCGACCGTTTCAGAAATAATCTCCATCCATACTAACACGCCTGAAGGTCAAGGTCAACTTAATTTATATAGCATATTTAAAACCAACCGAAGTCGCACCAAAGTGCTTTACAGTACAAAGAAGCAGACAAATACAATATACAATAAAATAAATGCACAAATAAATGCAATACAATAAATACACTAAATAGTCACAACAGGACCAGGGATGTATGGCTTAACAAGCCTCAAAAAGCCAATGAAAACAAGTGAGCAGACCGAATTTGTAGTGACAGACTATTCCACAACTTCGGAGCAGCCACCGCAAAAGCTCGGTCGCCTTTAGTCTTTAGCCTAGACCTTGGGAAATGACCATTCACATACACTGGGCATGCGTGTGCCGGTGTAAAGAGGAAGCAGATTGTCTACTCTGCGGTTGCTTAGTTAAAGGAATGCTTTACCCTAAATCAAACCAGTTATATTTTGATTAAAATAGCATATTGCATCCCGTAATAAAAATAAAGAAATCAATTATCCATGGATTTGTCAAGATGTTTAGGTTTTGATCCCAGCTCTGCCAAATCAAGTCAATAGCTCCAGTAACTCCAATTCCCAAGATGCACCGCCCGCACACACGCAAAACCCTCATTTAAATACCGCTGTCTCCACCATTTTTGCACCTGTTGTCATTTACGCTATCATTCTTAGTAAATCACCCGCAACACGCCCATCAACCAAACGCGCAAACTTTTAGAATGCACACGCAAATTAGTACCTTGTATTTGGGATCTTGGTAGATCTGGTCCTATGTCTTCCTGACACTTATCACCAGCTGACTGAATGCTACAAGATTGCAAATAAAGACATCTGTGATCAGGGAGCTATACTGATAAGAATAATACAAGTTAAAGGTCTTATCATATCTGGAAGGATGCTGTGACACATACATCTTCTGTTTTCTGTTTTTGTATTTGTAGCCTTGAGGCAGAAGTGGTAGGTAACAGTCCTTCAAATAATGAACCTAGCTTACCTTTTTCTTGAAACAAAAATTTCTCAATACCCTGCCCTCGCTTTACAGATATTTACAGAATGTAAAAAGAGCAATGAATAGAAATGTGGGGGTAAAGTCATACATGAGAAATGCTGTATGCTCCCTCCATATTGATTTTGCATAATACTTTGAAAAGGGTTATCTCAGGTTTTTCACTGTAGGCAAGTTCACCGGTGAGGTAATATCCTAATTCTCCTCATTGGTAAATGGCTATAGTGAGTAAAAACAAGATTTAAGTTATGGTCATGCTTATTCAAGAATGAACCAAAATGCTGTACTGGATGACCTATAACTTCATGGAAAGAATAACTAAATTGCCATCTATTTATAGCCCACTTACACAGCGATGTGTTTTGTTTGTTAGTGCTGCTTGTGTTTTTCAGTGAGTCATGAGCCTGATAGAGCCACTAAGTAAAAACTAAAATGCTTTGTGGCATTGTGGGGGAAAAGGAAGCAATTACTTCACCCCTTTAAAGGCTCCAACTTCCATACCATGACTCCTGTAGTTATGTAACTTGGCACACATTTACAGCTGACCTTGCTCAACAAATGTGTCAACTGAACTAACAAAATCCTAAAGGACAGATTTAGCTACATTTTGATTACAATAAAATAAAATACATGTTTCTTGTTTTTTCCCAATGTTCAGATATACAGTACACCTGTCCCAAATTTGCCCAAATCATTATTATTATTTACATCTGTAAATGGTCTACAAACCACGGTCGATTACAAAATTGTCCATAACTCCAGCACAGTTTGTCGAATCAACATGATATGATATGCATTTTGAGGACGGGTAACACACTGCAGTATATTTGTGAAGACATTTAAAAATTGACTGATGGTTGGTACCACCTAGGCTGAAGGTTTGCATGCCTCAATCTAGCCCACTGGATTGCATCACATTTGTTACACATGGTCCAGGGCCAAGTATGTTCCAATCTCAGGTTTGGTTTTGATTAGTACATGAGAATGTGGCCTATAATATACATACTTGCAGAGATACATGGCATGCTGCAATTTACTGACTGCATTTTATCTATTGTACCCATGGACACACCACTACCATTAGCTACAACTTCTGGGATGTATAATTCAACATTTCATTGTGGTATGTGCATGTATTTATTTCTCATTTATTTTAATCATAACAATCAATTAGATCATTGCAGTAACTATAGCAATGATGTTAACCTCTCCTATTTCCACATTTATTAAATGACTGCAATGTTGAGATGAGTCCAACATTTTAAACGCCTCTGTTGTAATGTCCTCGGTCTTATAGCCTCATCTATCTGTTATTAAGGTCATCAGAAATTATAGATGTAGGGTCTAATGTTTGTTGGTGTCAGTGATTAGTCACCTAAACTATTAAGCATTTTAGGGAACATTTTTCTAAATGGCCTGTGTGTCATTAGTTAAACTAATTACAGTCAATATCTCTAGCTGTACAAACACACATTATAGATGAGCTCACAGGTTACCAGAGGACAAGTGCTGCATTTCAATAGAATCTCCAGCGGGTTTCCGGTTTCTGATTTGCTTTACAAACTTTATGTGGAATAAGTAACTGACAATGGAGGGATTTAATCAGGCATTAACTTGTCTAGAATTTGGTGTTTACTCCTCTTAGAGGAAAAAAAAAAGCATTTGGAGAAATTCGGTATTCGGTCGGAATGAAATATTTTTGGCATACAGAAGGGAACATTATTTTCTTTGCTTCGGTTAAGCAAGGCAATTCTGCTCTTGTCAGTGGTGCATAGTAAATGCCCTTGATAAAAACGTACACAACTGTGGGACGTATTGTGATGAGAACTCCCCTGACCTTAATTAGCTGTGTTCATGGCATTGCATGAACCCATTACAGTGACTTTAAAGCATATCTATTTCATTTCTCACCATTTGTCTACACCCCTGCACTAGCTAATGAGAGCCAGAGATAACCAGAGGGAGCTATTTGGAGGCTGGAACACTGTCACCAACCACAGAGGTAAGACACTAGAATATCCTGGAATTTTTCGTCCTCCAGTCGACTTCATTGACATAACATTTTTTAAAGGCATTTAACTTTCCAAAGTGCCACAATTCATTAAAATAATGAAGTATTATGTGGCATGCCATTCCAATTTGTTGAATATTATTGTATTGTATGTCTTTTTGTAATTCCTCCGAGCATATGAACAAAATGTGGTATGCATGTGTGCATGTATGATCTGATTTGTGTAAAACAAGTTGGCTGATTTTAGACTTTACGCTCTCAAAGATTCTCTACTAAATCCACTTTTAGTACATAATGTGCACATGTAACAACTAGTATGGATGCATGTGCACACCTGTTAGTGTTACCATGTGTCTGTGCATGCAAGGCTCTATGTTTCTGGTGTTTCTGAGAAGTGACAGGCAGATGCACTTGAACCATCCCAATATCAAAGCAGGTAATATTTCAGGTGGACATTTCTCCCTCAAGCCATAGTGAACAGAGTTGACCATAGAGTGTCAATCCAATGCATCCCTTTGAGTGCACTTCAGCCATTATAACACTTCGCCACCAATCTTATCTATCAGCACCGAGCTATGAGACTGCTAACTTTGTTTTCTGCTGAATACCATTGGTTGTCTGCAGAAAACGAATAACCAACATCATCATAGTGAGCTGTTGAGTTCATGTTGTACCTTGTTATGTTTTTATGTGTTGTAAGTGTCCCTCTCTGTCTGTTCTAAGTGAGCTTGCCAAAACAAATCCCAATTAACCATGTTGAGATGGCAATAAAATATTGAACTTTGAACTTTGACTTTACAGTGATGACCTGTATTATGATCAAAAAGCCCAAAGTCCTCCAACAAAGAGATTAATCAGGGGGGGGGAGCAATGTTTGCCATTATTGCTTAGCATTGCCACAAGGACAATAACAGCTGTTGATACCAGGCACAGAAGTCAGGAAGCCTTAAGTCTGCTCAAGCAAGGAAATGAGCATCAAACGTGCAAGTCCACATCTTGACAAAAGAATTGAGCTGCATTCACTGCAATGGAATATGACTGACAGCACATGATTTTCTGATTACATGCCTGACAGCTTGCACTTATTGAAAATGATGGAGACAGATGTTTGCTCTGACTCTCAAGCAATTAGATTTTGACTTCATGAAAATGAGAAATTAATTGAAAATGTAATATGGTACAAAATAATATTGTTTTCTACTCCTTCTAAGTGTTCTGGGTATATTAGCCTGTAGGATATAATGGTCCGTAGGTATGAATCACATAGTAATTCATGTCACACTTCCTGTCATTGAAAACCCACAACTCCTGAATGAAACTACGATAGAGGCCAAAAAATACCATATATTAAAATAAAGCAATACCTACTCGTGACCCCCATCACAGGCTGCATATGGGTCTCTTTAAATCAAAAATAATTTTCAGTTTTCAGGTTGTTTCATTTGATTATCAGAGGAGGCCTAGAAGCTGAAAACTATTCAGGGTTTCACAAGAAAAAAAAAGTGAGAAAAATCAAACAAATTACAAATAATTCATATGTATAGTACAAATACGTATGTTTTTTTCCTATACCACAAATAATCTTGCGACCCCCGGATTGAAAACCACTGCCATAGAGGATGTGTCCCTTCACGAACACACACTCAGCAGAAGAATGCCTGAGTGATACTGCTGGCTGGAGGCCTTTGGGATGAAAAGGGCCCAACAACATGCAACACCCCTGGCACAGCGCTGCTGGACGCCTCCGGTCGACACCATGGCTCAAGGGCCCAGCGCCAGGAAAGATTACGCAATCAATAAGGATGGGGAAATAAGATGGTTGGTGTCCGCTGGGTAATTTTGTTTACCTCAGAACTTGGTGTGTGTGCAGTGCTGCTGTGATGATTATGGGGGTTATGATTGTTGTTATCCACAGAGTCATTGTGCTCAACCCGCTGTCAGTTTCAATTACCGCTGTCTGTGCCTCCAAATCCTCACACAAGCTCTACAGCCCCCCTGACAGTCTTATTACCGTTAAAAGAAAATCCATACGCATCAGGTTCTCTTTGTGTCTTCGCTCTCTAAACAGAGCATGACAGAGAGGGAGGGTAAATTCATGTTATGCCTTGTGGGTCATCAAGGTTCCCATCTGTGAATTGAGCCTCTTTCCTTCAGGGTTTGAAAGACAGAAATGCCTCTTTTGTTGAGGATGGAAGTCGAGTCCCAAGTTCAAGTAGCTTTGATCTTGTGTGCAGTAGTGACTTTGCCAAGGTAGTACGGGCCAGGAGTGGGCAGATGTAGGTAAGTAAGCTTAGTGACCTCTCAAGAGAAATAACATCTGCCAGCTGTAATTGTTCTCTGTTCCATCTATTTTCTTATCTATGTCACTGCCAGTCTCAGGCAGCCAAGGAACAATTATTGATCTATGCTTGTAGGATATAAAGGATGTAATCTAGCAACAGAAAGTCAGCACACAGCATGAGCTCAATATACAGCGAACTGCATACGCCATACAGGTAATTCTTGTTAAGCATTCAGATAACTCATTCCTTAGGGGAAACATTGAAAATGTCCTGCATACTAATTTGTTACCTCGTAAAATGAAATATGCAAGAACAATGTCTGTGCAGTTTATAGCTCTATGTATATATATATATATGTGTGTGTGTGTGTGTGTGTATATACACACACACATATACAACACAGTATATATATATAAAGTATATATATACAGTACATCCCTTTTAGGATACTTGTAAACACAGATATAAAACAAGCTTTACCCTAATTAAAGGAAAGAGCATTACTTTTACATTTACTTGCTCCTATCCCACATAGAAGATGGCAGGCTTTATGTTCTTTCTCCAAAATTGTCTACTGTGAGAAAACATGTATTTTTTAACCCCACTGGAAATGTAATTGTATTTGTATATTTTGCCCTCAGGCAAGGTTCATCCACAATGGTTTAATCCTCATACGGAGTGGAGTGAAACATACATACATAATACATGCACTTTGGATTGCACTTAATATGGAAAATAATTAAAAAGAAATAATTTTCATTCACTGCTCTTATCACAGCACTGGTTCGAACCTGGCAGAGACGGATGATGGAGGGGGAAGGTGTGTGGAAAAAGCGTGAGCAAGGGACGAGGCAAAGGAAAGGAGGACTGATAAGGTGGGATTGGTGCTGTCAGAGTGTCTCGTATAAGGCAGGTGGAAATTCACCTTCTCTGAAACCCAGAGACACCCCCGCAGCAGCATGCACCCTGCATGGGAGCGTGGACAATTTCATCATTAAATACAGGGAGCGCCGATTCCTGCTGCTTTAACCAGCTGTATTTAGCATTCTGAATTGAAATTGATGAACTACGGTTTCTAAAACAAAACAGCTTACCTGCCTCACCTTGTTCGAGGAATCTCAAATGGAAGCATAGCTAAGAACAGGCCTAATTCATTTCTGACTCTCGCTTTAGACAAATAAATGTGTTTGTTTCCCCCAAGCAGGTCTTAACTATGCCATTATTTTCTCATCCATTCACAGATGGCTGCCCTCAGCTTCCCTGAGAGGATTGCAATTATCAAGAGGTGTGGAGTTTTATATTCAGACTCTTTAGGAGAATCAACACCAGGCAATAACTCAAATATGTGGCACATAGGAACCAATAAGCCAGTCCCCCAGTGTGTACCTAAGAAAAGGAACTGATATTGAATGAAGTTACTCAATGTAAAGATTGTTCTAGCTACAGACAGACCAAATTTGGATCACATCAGGGAGAGTAAACCATATAAGCTATAAGGCCAAGTTGGTAGCAGATATAAGTACACAATTTACCAGTAAATAGGCCCAAGCTAATATACACAGGAGATATTAACTGGATCTGACACTGTCTTAGTCCACTGAATTTCAGAACAATTTCACTTGTAATGCTTAGTAATGTTGCTGCACCTGTGGCAACCACGGAGCTATGGGAAGACTAACGTTCTCTATTCACATAAGGCTGAATCCTAATGTCCATAAAATGATGCTACCACCGCATTTCCACATCTTGATAACGGATACCCTTACCAGAGCCATAGCCTTGTCTGCTGGGGTACGTTGTCCGTGCACTTGCTGATGAGTCAAGCAACAGCGGAAGGGAATTACAGGTTCAGATCCCCTGGCAGTATACCGTGGCCCTGTTAGGGAAGAACATGCTCCACTCTGCTGCCCATTTACTCCACAGATATGGGCTGCTCAGCTTTTACAGAATGTTTTCTCCTCGGGGATTGGCTCCATTCTGTTAAAGTTCAGGTCTCTTCCTCCCCTGCTCAGCTGCTGCTGCTGCTCCACCACTCTAGTCACCTTCCTTTTACACACAGTACATCCAAATCAGGACAACATCAACGTTACCCTTCAGATTTGGTCAGTGGGGAGTTTGATCAAAGTCCCTATGTTTAAAATGCCTGTATGTGCAGGTGTTGTGCTGGGGGCACTGGGGGTGTGCTCACAGTACACAGCACATACAGAAGACATGTACAATGCACACATTCACTGCATTGTAACCTTACATACAGTAGCTTTTAAGTGTCCTTCAGAATCAAGGTTGCAACACAATTAATTTTATGGTCGAATTTGAAATTTGACCATGTTACTTAACTAATCAGAATAAAAATTGCTTTATTTCTCCAAGTACAACGGGTGCACAAGAAATTTGTCATGGTTAATTGGAGGACGCATAAGAGGAGAGGAGATAGATTCACGGTCGAAGAATTGTTCCAGTGTAGCAGCATTGGAATAGTCACAGCAGCGGAAAGTACAACTGTCTTGTTATACAGAAAAAATGACAGATGTGCAAAATACAACTAGGTGATAGATAACCTGAATAGCTTATCATCTCTGTTGGGTAAAACATTTCAACTTTTCAGGAAATAAAAAACAACTGCCTTGCTTTTAACTTGAAGACAATGCATTCAGTTCTGAAAGGGTTTCATCAACCATGTAAACCTTCAACTGCAGTGAAAAATTACGAGTTATGGGTTTTTACACTACAACAGTGTTATATTACTTATATGTACAGATTAGCAGGGTTCAG
>OMOT01000536.1:0-19777 GCA_900312575.1 Acanthochaenus luetkenii
GAAGAAAAGTGGAAGAGAGACTTGGACTGGGAAAAGACTCACAGCCTTAAACATACAAATCAAATCAAGAGGGGACGAACTGCAAACAAGGACATTCAAAGGCTTGTCCATCAGGAGTCTGTCCCACTAAGGGCCTGTTATGTCCCGTCAGATCCATACGAACCCGTTTATACTCACTCCTGTGAATAAGGCGGCAGTGGGAGGCTGTGAAGGAAATTTCACGACCACAATACAAATTCGATGACACCTCCGATGGTGAAAACAGCAGCAAAAGGTCTTTGGTTTGGTCTGTTCTTTTCCTTGTCTATTTTATAAGCTAACACTAGAGGGCGCCCTAGTGACACATTCACTGTAGCCTGCCCACTGAGGAAACTGGATGTGAAGGAAAACCACACTAGGTGGCAGGAGAGACAGACAGATACGCAACATCTGGAAGAGGATCAAAACTGTACATTTTTAAGTGTAAGAAACAAACAGACAAAATATTTGTAAATATTAAGTTTCTTGTTTGTTTAGTTTTTTCGAGTGAATGAATGAAATACTTACTTTGTGACAACAGGTGCAGTTTGCTACAATGGCCACCAGCTTGAAGTTTGTGCTCCAGTGGTGGGTAAATTAACTGCATCTACCACTGAGCTCTCTTCATGGTATTAGAAAGTTACTCCTCTTGATTTCTCTAATCCATCTTGGTCCGAAGTCGCCCATCTTTGCGTGGGCATCCTGTAGCATCGCGATTCCTCACCAGGAAAAGCAGTCACCATAGCAGAGATTCATCTCCATCCCAGCTCCCACATAACAGGGTACATATAGCTACATAATGCCACAGCTGGTATTTGCTCTGGGTAAACTAGTTTCCATTAGATTACAAATTCAGAAATATAGGCCTACCATCTGTTAAGTTACCTTAAATGTGATGGTTTCATGGCTGGTTCTGGGGCTGTTCTAGACACCTTAAGTCAAGCACACAAGATTTTTTCTCTTTTTGAAAGCATTTATTTTGAATGTCTTGTGATTTAAGTGTATTACTGATGTATCTGTGATGCATGTTCTGTGTGACTGGAGTCAAGGGCCTGCATTCATGGAAACATCAGGAGAAGAGCGCTGATCAAGGTCCAGCTTTGCCTTCCAGCATCTAATTCGGTGTTGGGAACTGTCCAGTGATTCATGGTCAGCACTTTTAAACTAAGACACTAAATACAAGTACAGTCAATTAAATGCTAGGCCTCTTGACATGCAGCAGGGTTAATATGAAGCCACTTAAAATCACATGTGGGAAGGATGTGAGGCTTTGATATCATAAGATGCCTCATGTCTTCATACATTAATGAGATCCCACAAGTGGGCCAACGTTTCCTTCCATACACTGTGTTGATGAAGGTTGCGTTATCTTTTAGGCGATGTGACGTAGGACTACAAGGCTACATGTCCAACCCACTGGAGAGATGGCCGATATGTTAAGCGCATGATACTGAAAGTCCTGTGCACTTACGGACTTTGAGCATGTGTGTATTTGCTTTGTCTAACTACAAGTGAGTGAATTTAACCAGATGTGCATGGACAGTCACTCTGCAGGTCATAAGTTCACGCGGTCCGGCCTCTTATTTCAAGACAACTCAAAACTGCGGAAAGCCACGACATCCATGAAGGATTTGTTTTCACGAGTTGTGATGCAAATTCAACACTATGTGCAATTATTCACCAGGACAAGTACTGCCATCCTTTAAAAGAACTGTGGTCAGTAGTGTGCAGTGTTCAAATCAATCTGACAGATTACAACACAGACAACAGGGATCATATAGAGATCCTGTCTGGACAAAGGTGCATTAAAGCACATGATTAACATCCCTGGATGGAAAACACACACACGCACAAACACCTTCAGCTGGATATCTGCTTGGTCTTCATAGCGAAGTTGCACCTGTTGTCTTGTTTTTACATTCTTTGTTGAATTCAGAAACCCAAGACTTGAGATGAAGAAAACTTTTAAATACTGGAATAAAAAAAGATCATTATTAAAAAAAAGTAAAGTAAAACTATATGAATAAATAAGGTGATGATATTTCTGTTTACTTTAGAAGTTATTACACACTGTATGCTGTGATTCTGATCTGGGAAACATTAAAGACATTCATAGCCAGTTTGCTGATTTTGTCTTTATTTACTGTGCTCTCAATGTAATGATTATTCAAACAATTAACAGATCAAAGCAATGCAAATATAACAGACTGAATGATCTTTAAAAAAAAAAATACTGTACATAATATGCATCAAACATTTCACTGAAACAAAAAATATATCTATCCTGAAACTTGAATTACATAAAATGTTAACATCACTATTCTGCCACTTTAATGCCATGCATTAAACAGACATCTTGTTGCTTTCATTTTCTTGTTACAACTTTTCAAACGACAATGTAATGAACTTCCTCCACCAGAGCGACCAAAACATGAATACAAATTGCTAACATAAACATCGACTAAAAGTATGAAAAGGTATTTAAGAGTATAACATCACAACCACAGTTAATACTGATCCTTAAATAAATGTTGTATTAAACAGTATCAGGTAAGGAGAAGCACTTTTTGCAATGACTTTCTATTCTGTTTTCCGGTGTTAAGACGGTGGTAAATTATTTCAGGATTTTTTTTTTACAATAACTTCTACCTTGTGATCTTATATTTGTTACTATGTGTGATGATTATTGTCTGCCATATCATAGAAAACGTCAGATCAAAGGTTTAAGTTGTATACCCTCGGCTCAGTGAAAGCAAGTGACGAGGAAATCTTAGATCATGTGGAGGCTCTCACTTAATGGCAAATGATTCTTTGAGGCTGTGTTCTGCTTGTTTCCTTTTAATATCATTCCAAGATTGAGGAATATCAGCAGGCTTTGCATTATATTGTTTGGCAAACATCTTGTTGAACTTTGCCATCACATATTTCCAGTAGTCTGACGCCTCAAGGCTTCCATCTGGAGGAATTTTCCAGTCAGGGAAGATTTCTTTGTAATACTTGTAAGGGTGAAATGCATAATCTGTAGCATCGCAGCTGAATGTTTTCTCTGTGATCACAAGAGAAGAACATATTTCAGTGACGAGTTTTTCTGAGTCGATAAATCTGAATCGACCAAGACCCTGTGACCGATGTACTGAAGCCCAGTGGTCAGAATGGGCTTTACCTCCTGCCTCACATGGTGCTCTACAGAACGGACACTGTTTACCACATCCGATCACCTTGGTGAAAAGCTCATTCTGGGGCTTGATACGAAGCCGTTTTAGTTTCATTTGGATGTCTGTTTTTTTAAACATCTCCCTAAGACATCGTCTCATGTCTTCCACGCATGATGTGAGCGAATGAGCGAACTGTTCCTGGTTTGCATTGTTCAGGATCATGAAAGCTCCGAGAGCGTCCTGTGAAATGACCAGATCATCACCAAGTTCCTTGCAGATATCTTCAACAAATGTTGCCAAGTTGCCATTCTTGTCGATTTGAGCCTTTGTGATAGCCTTTGTGATACTATTGACAGTCATAATTAGATGTCGATCCTCCAACTCAATCAGTGTAGACTCATTTGAGAAGCGCTCCACAATTTGGTCAAATATCCATTTCTTCACATAATCCTCATATGAGCATATGTAGCTCAAATAGCTCTCAAATGTATCCTTTAAAAGCAAATCCTTTAAAATGGAGTACTGGAAAAATGTCCGCGTGCTAAACTGCAGTGAATTTCTACTTGTCAGCATTTCATCGATAATATCTGGACCCAAGGCAGTGTTGACATAGGCTTCCACCGCAGGCCTTAAGCAGAGGTTGGTGAATTCTTCTGCTTTCTTCTGGCACTGGTCTCGTGCATCGAAAAGATCTTTAAAATCAGCACGATACTTTTCTTTGTATTGATTTAGACATCTGCAAGGGTCATTCACTTGTATGAAATCTTCATGCATTTTCTGAAACTCTCTGGCTGCAATTCCACAGATGTGTTGTTTTAGAGAAACTTCAAACTTAATACCTGTCTTAATCTCTCGATTGTTACTGAGCCTCTCGTCAATCATTTGTAGGATCTCCAGGATGTAATTCTCATGATAATTGGTTTTCCTTTCCACTTTCTCAGTCACAAACTGTGTGCAAGCAGCTGTGATGCTGTCAGCCATTCTTTGTACGGCCATTGTGTGATCTTGGATGTTGAAAAACTTACTCAGTGTGTGTGTAACTTGCTTATAGAATCCCTCAGCTGTATATTTGAAGGGCTCTTTTCCACAATCATGCAGCCCTTTTTGACTTACTAATTCACTGGCATGACTCCCCTTTTGTGTTAGATTCTTCCTCAGGTGGTGACCCACCTTAGCAAAGACGTCGGTGGCCTTCAATTCAGGAAAGGACAATTCACTCACCGTTTTATCCCACACCTTATCAAATTCTTTGTCTAGCTCCTCATCTGTCATTCTGGCTTTTGTCTTACGGCATTCCTCAATCAATCCAAGCACCTTCTGCTCTAATGTGTTTGTATGTCTCTCCTTGATTCTATCAAGTTTTGTCATTCCTTGTCTGATTTCAGCTGCTGCTTCAAGTTGACTAAGTACAGAGCTCTCCATTTCTCGCAGAAGGCTTTTTGCACTGTTTGAGAAGTCTTCTCTGTATCCCTCTACTAGATGGACATGACCCTCTGTTTGCTTGAAGTACTGTGCCAGATTCTGGAGGAGAGTTGTCTCCCATTTAGACAGCGCTGAGCAAGCTTCAATTTTCAAATGACTGAGTAATTCTCCCATGTCACATACCTCAGATTTCACAGCAAATGTACCAAAGTTTGAAATTATTGTTTCAGCATGTGTAACCCATGTGTACATACATTTCTTGAATTCCCATTCCCATTTGTTGAATTCTGTGCACAACCTCGTGTAGGCATCAGCCACCAGGCTGTTTCTGAAACTGAAGATGAAGTTCTCATGTTTAACTGCATTCCACAGGCTTTTTGTCCACTCCATAAACCCCAAAATGTCGTTAGCAGAAGACTCACAATCTCCCAAAATCTGGATTATGTTCTTCTTGAGATCATTAACAGCCTCACTGTACCCTGCATTAACTGGTGCCATTGGTGGGTTCCCATTCCAGAGTCCAGGGATGTACCAGTTCCCAGTGTCTGGATTGTATTCCATCACATCAGTGAAGCTCTTGTTCTCCTCTTTCTTTTCCATTCTGGCTGCTGCCTGGGTCATCTCATTCAACTGTTGTAACAGTAGTTTCCTGTCCCTCAAGTTCTTCTCATGGGCTGACACATCTGACACATTCTGGTGAACAAACTGACATTTGGGCTTTTTGCCCACCTCTTTCATCCTGAGAAAAGCATGGACTACAATTTGTAGGATGTCCCTCATTTCTGTAGAATTTTCCATTGCAACATTGATAATTGTGATATCACTCAAGCCCACAACAAGGGTTGCAAGCTCATTGTCATGCTCATGGCTATCATCCAGCTCCGAAAGCTCTGGTGACTTTAAGCCCTCAGTGTCAATGATCACTATGAAGTCACAGTTAAGTACTTTTTTTAAGTCTTCGTTGATTCTGATGAGCAACATAAAGGCGCCTCTAGTGCATCTACCACTACTGACCGCAAACTGCACTCCAAACATGGTGTTAAGGAGAGTGGACTTTCCTGTGCTCTGAACTCCAAGAACTGTGACCACCAGTATCTTGTTCTTTGGATACATCAAGGTATTCAGCTGAGAGAGAACATCACTCACCCATCTCAGAGGTATGTTGGATGCATCTCCATCTACAAGCTCTAAAGGAAATCCATCAAGGAGCAATTCTGCACACAATTTGGGCAGATGCTGTAGTTGTTCACATGATGCTTCAGTTTCTGTAAGGGAGACTGCAGCCTCATATATTTGACCCATTTCACGCAGGAAGTGTTCAGTCCCCAATGAGCTGTTGGAAAGTTGTCTGTCAAGCTCTTTAATTTCTTCATTGTTTTCAGAATTCTGGCATTTATCCTTGTACTGCTCCCTGAGGCCAGAGAGTTTTTCTCGAGACAGGTTATCAAGGTTCATTGGCATCCATTTCAGGAAGTAAGACCTCTCTATCCCTGGGCTTGATATTGCACTTATGAAACATGCCATTGCATTTGACATGTCATAACAGTTTTGCTGATCCCGGAGTTTTCTTTTCTGTACTAGGAGATCACTTTTGTACTTTTCTATGTTTTCAGTCCCGGCTTTTTTAAGCCTACATTCTTCCTTCTCTAAACGAGTCAATTCTTTCCATATTTGGCCTTGCAAGGGAAGCTGGGCTTCTTTGTACTGTAGGATGTCTTGTATTTCTGCAGTGATGGCATCTGCATTTTGCTTGGCACTCTGACACTCTGGGGAATCCTCATCAACCAACATTCCCAGTTCATGGGCAATATCAGACATCTGCTCCACTGGCATCTTGATCTTAGAGTTCTCAACTACATCCCTGATTGTTTTTCTTAAGTTTTTTACAAAGTCTGCATCATTCATCGTCTTGGTCTTCAAAATGATGTTGCTTTTCGTCAAGTTCAACTCAGTTGCAACTTTTTTTAGAGCATCAAGACTGAAACTCTTGCTCTGGAGGTTACCCACCAAGAACACCTGTGCCTTGTTTTGTTGGCTGGTCAGTAGCCTGTACTCCGAGTCCAAATTGTCAAAGAACACAAAAACAGCTGCAGATGTTTGGCACAAAAAAGAGTATTGTGTTTCAAACAAAGCAATGTCCCCCCTGAGGTTAGCTACAGCTACTGGCTCACCAAAAATGTCAATGTTTTTGTTCCCACAGGGAAGATACCAACAGATTTCAGCCAATCCATTCGATATTCTCCTTGGACTATCACCACAATCTATGTTGCGGTGAACAAAGTTATCGTGATACTGTTGGGTATTGCTCAGAAGCTTATTGAGAATCTCTGACTTGGACATGGAGCACCTACCCAGTCTCACAAAAGACACCATCGGAAGTTCAGAGAGAACAATTCTCTCTTCAATAAAGCCCTTGGATTCTGAAAGTGACTGAGGTCTGTACTTCTTCACAATGTCTCTCATGGCCCAAAGCATGAGTGTGCACTGTTTTGTGTCACTATTAGGAAGCAGCAGAGGCACTGAAAACTGGCACATGGACATTTTCAACGCTATTTCCTGCTGTAAGAAACCATTTGAGCACAGAAAGAGAGCGGTGATAATGTCTAATGGGTTTAACATGTCACCTGAATTTGAACTGTTGACCAGATCATCAAGATCTAAATCTGTATTCCCAGAGGAACCATCATAGTTTGACTCACATACTGATGTACACTTCACATTCCTAGCTGTCACATTAACCATCATTAATTTCTTCAGAAAACACCATGGAAGATCTGAATGACACTTAGCAGGTTCATCATCAAAGGTCTTCTCATCAATCTGAAGTACTGTGCTCAGTGATAGCTTCTCTTTGTAGTGCTGCTCCAACCCCAGATCTTTCAATAAGCTCTCCAAGTGTGTCTCTGTGAATATGAAGATAACGCATTCATTGGTTGTTTCAAGTTTCTTAAGTATAAATCCACAATTAATTGAACCATAGGCTAAATTAATTAGCAAAGTAGCCTGATGTAACTAGTGATCACTGGCAATGAGGCTCATGGGGCATTTTTCAGCCTGCCTTTATGTTCTGCCTGATGTACACAGCCAACATTGTTCATCAGCACCACATAATGGCGTAAAGTGAAAAGGCCTCCTAAACAACTACAATTTTGGTGCTTTGGTGCTGCTCTACAAATCATATCCAGTGACTATTAAAAGTATTCATATCCCATTTTTTGCACATTTTCTTTCGTTACAAATCTTTTTCAAAATACATTTATTTTGGACATTTGGAACCTAAACTACTCTTAATGCTAAAATTCCCAGAACAGGAAAAAAATCGTTTGTTGAAGTATTCACCACTTTAACTCATGTATCACTGGCAAAAACATCCCATAACATATATTCGTTATTCATCTTTAAAGGGATACATTACCCTAAATCGATGTTACTTCCCTTTTGTGAAACATTCCACCCCTCCCTGAGTTTTTTGTGCAGCTATGATGTTGATATAGAATGTCGTCCTTAAAAGTAAAAGTCTTCCCCCTACGACGGAAGAAGGGAAAACAGTCGCCTCCGGTTCCCATAGAGCAGCAGCTTCAGCTCTTGTGAAAGTAGGCAGGGAGACGGAGAGCAATAGAAGTGAGAGACAGACAGAGAGACAGAGAGAGAGACAGAGAGGCGATGCCGCCGCCATCGCTGAGGGCTGGGGACGTTAGACGGTGCACTTGCAGGACATGCCAGGAGATGAGAGGGAGGACGACAGTATTTTCTGCCAGGAATGTGGGACTGGTCAGTGGCTATTAGCCGAAGTGTTGGCCGGTCTGGACTCCTGCATTACCACCCTCAATCCTTTTTTGGACACCAATGTCCTAAAAACGTTTTTCCTGTTGCCGAAGCCTAATTGGAAGAAGCAAACCACGGGGACCAGGAGGGCAACTTTCAGAGAAGCAAGTAACGTTAACACTAGCTAACTAACGTGTTTTTGACCTAGGCTAACGTTAGCCTCTCAACACAAACCTATCCCTTTCCCAAGGGCAGGGACAGTGTATATTGGGAATTGGAGTTACTGTAGCTATTGACTTGACTTGGAAGAGCTGGGATCCAAACTTCTAAATCTTGAAAGATCTTTGTGACAGGGTCACAGGAAGCAACAGGGTTTATAGGAAATAGAGTCTTCATTTTGATTTACACACTGGTGTGAGATAGAGGCTACCAATTGTCTCAACCATGGTCTCATTTGTTTACAGTAGTCATGTGTGGCAGACTGAGGGAGTTTAGGAGGGGAGAGGTAAAAGAGGGGCGGTACGTGCCGTTCCCGGCATGGAGGCTGAAACCCATATACGGATGTCCGCCCCAATCAGCGATAGATAGAAAGCAGCTAAGACAATTAGAGGGAACAGGCAGGGCCAATCAGAGCATGGGGCAGAAGGGTTTAAAAAGGGAGAGAAAGCAGAGGAACGTGTGCGACCCATGGGGAAAGTGAGAGGAGGAAAGAGAGACAGAGTGATGAGACTGCCGAAAGCGTGGATGACCGATTGTGTGAGGACCCTGTTTGGTATTGACCCTCCCCTGTGTACCGACTCCTGGACTGGACAACGATGACTCCTCAAGTGACAATAAATACATTTGAAATGTCAACAATTACCTAAACATGATGAATGAATAATATGTGGTGAAATGTTTTTTCCAGAGGCAATTTGAGTAAAGGGGGTGAACACTTTTGAAAATTAATTTCCATAATTTGAATTTTATACTTTCACATAACACACTGAAAATAAAACGTTCTTTCTTATGTAAAACATTTTTCAACAAAGTAACTAATATTTGTGTTGATCAAAAATGATGGCATTGGTCGTTTTAATCATTTTAATGTTTTCACAAGCAACCCCACTTGACTCGTGACTTTCGTGAGAATTACCCACAAAAGTCTTGAATTCCCATTCCACCTTGATAAAAGAGTACTTTGAACTAATTTAGTAGCAAAACACAAGAATGCACAAATCAAGGAGCATGAATTTATCAAATTCATTGTTATAGTCATAGTAAATGCAGATCCCAAAATGAGCTTCAGCAGTGTCAATGCATCATCTCTTAAAAAGCATCTTAAAAACATTTCTACAGACAAGCTTGGATTTATTCTTTGCCATTTTATTCATACCTGTCTATAATTCTTCTGTAACCCTGCTTGCAAGTGTTTTCTTACTAATCTAATTGCCTTTTATGAAGTGTTGTTTTCTTAAAGCACTTTGCAAGTGTTTTAAAAGGTTGTAAACAAAATTTCATGATTACATTACAAGTAGTTATATTAAATATTAGTGATAGTATTATTATCATCATGCAAATAACTTACTTGTGTAGGCAGATATCACAACAGGCTTGCTTAGTGTTCCGTTCTTCAGTTGTGTTGAAACGTGGAGGGAGTATTTCACTCCTGGCCTCAGTTTGCTGAACGTCAGGCCGTTGGTGTCTGTTCTCAGCTCTTGGACAGTTTCTCCTTCACGGCCACAGGTCACGATGTAACCCCCCACTTCACCAGCAGGGGTATCCCAACTCAGAGATACTGAATCACTGCTGACCTGATGGACCTTCTCAGGCGGGACAGGCTCTGTGAAATATAAAATGAAAAGCATTCACTCCAAACTGGAAATTAACTTTCCCTCAGTTTACCACTTTTTTTGTCTGACATAAATCTACAACATACATTATTGTATAATCAAAGTGGTGTATGTTACGACGACTTTAACTCCTTATACTCGATGGACCCGCGGGCTATTGGTAGTGATAATTATTACTGAAAATATTAATTTTAAAAACTAATTATTATCATTTTTTAATTATTTGTCTCCTTGATAATATACAGTCTTGTCTTGCCATCTTTTGGCCGTTTGGTAGTACTACAGATGACGACATCACCGTCATCTTATTCTACTTCTCGCCAGCTTTCCAATGAAGGGTCATGTGTCTTTGTACCTGTGTTCCTCCAAGTTTCAACACAACTGAAGACACAGCAGTTTTCAACTTATGTGTTGCTTTGGGTGTTTTTTCACATTTACAATGTCGAAGAAACAGCAGAAAACAAAGTTCACCGTTTTATAGGCATTTCATTATCAAACATGATATTTTTATTTTTTATTTCATGCTAGTGGTTATATTACTTTGTAGCCTGAAAACTTTGCTTACATGGCGTAGCCTACACGCAACTGGCCCCCTTTTAGTAAAGGGTCAGCTGACTGCAGGCTACTTTGTCCGCTATGTATGTTGTTCAGGGCATTTGATGATAGCTAAACGTGACAGTTCTGAAGAATTGTATTTCATACTTCACCAATTCAACAAACCCGTTGTTTATAAAACCTTTCCATTGCCCCACACCCACTGTGCAATGGTCGACCATGTACTGTAAATGGCCAGAGTCAACTGATAGTGTGATGGGCCTTTGGCACTATTGTGTGCATTTCTTGTTGTTACTTAAGTACCAGATTACTTATATGTTTATAAATATATACTACAATTGTAGATTGAGGGGTCAGTATTAGGGTTGCAAATTCTAGGGAATTTCCTTGATCGATAGTTGCCAAAGTTAATGAACGACTAATCTATCAATCGATAACGATACAGCTACAAATTGCTTATGAATATTTCTTATTAGAAAATACAAAATGCATTTTCTTTTCTCAATCAAAGCTTTATTGAAACATTAGATAAATACACCCGTTTAATGGCATAACACAAACATAATTATGAACGCTGTTTTGTTTAAGTATGATATTTAATAAGGCTCTGGAAATTTCGCTCACTCTTCCGAGGCGAATCAGTGACTAACACGTTCATCTATGACATATAACGTTACAAAAAATAAGATTAGCCTTAATTAGTAATGTACATTTGCTAAATTATTACGAAATAGGTAAATAAAGATAAATAACGTTTTTGAAAACAAAGCTATAATAAATTCCCTCTTGAAATTAGAAGGCTGCGACAAACTACGACAGCTAAGGCCTCAGTTTCAAACTTAAACTACATAAGTGCAGTAACTATCCAAGCTTGTTGATTTTTATTTAAAAATACAAGCATATTTACATGATATGGGTGAGTCGTGTCGGTTTACAGTGAGTCCAGCTGCTGAAAATACACGTTCCGATGGGGCCGATGTCTCAGGTAGCAGAAGTAGCTATAATTTAGTTGGTTTTTACTGATTTTATACTATGCACAACGGTGGAATATTATGTTACACATGGTAAATGTCATGGCCAAAGGCTGGATTTTGTGCATATAGCCTTATGTAGTGGAAATTAGTAGTATTTTGCAGCCAGATTTCCTTCCAAGAGGTGAACACCAATTTGGCACACTTTTGGTACTTTGGAAATCCAAGTAGCCAAAATGGAGAGTCCGCCTTGTCCTATCATCACTAAAACCTTCGTAGAATCTATGTGCTTAGTTGTATTTCTATGTACTTTGGTACAGTTGTAGTCAAGGAGTTGCTGAATGGATTCAGTGGTATCTCTGTACATGGGATCATTGCTATCATGGTGTTATCCACTGTTTAATCTAGAAGACATTTTAGGCCAGGATAAAAATGTAACATTTATCCTATGGTTTATCTGAGTTTACTCTGGCATAGTAACAGTCAGAAGGTACTGACACTGGGAACAGATGCTCTAATTTCTTGTCTATCCATAGAGGTCAAGATCATGCACATAGAGATCTGATAGATGTAGAGCTATTCTTGTTTTATTTTGGGTATGTCTGTTCAGGTGAGCCTTCCCTCCCTACACCCTAGGTAGGAACAGGTTCAAATTAAAATACACAAATTAGTGCATTTCTGATGCTCACTGACCATTTTAGTTGCCACTACATCACTGGCCTGTATATATTTTTTATAAATGTTTTTAATTATTATTAATAATGATAGTTGTAACGGTGTTGGCGATTCTTTTGGCCGTTCTTATGTGGGTGTACAACTCTGTGGGAGAGGGCCCAGGGAGAAGCCCTAGGAACAAATCCTAGGTGAAGCACTGGACTTAATTTTAAGAAAAACAATCTAGGCAATGATATCTTGTATATTTACCAGTAAAAACAGAAATAGAGGTTCCATTTTCAGCAACCCTTGCGATGCTGAAAGTATACTCAGTCCCAGGATGCAGTCCCTCCACCTCTGTGGTGCTGGATACTCTGATGTACACACTCTCTGTCTGTGTGCTGCAGGTGTAAGTCAGTTGATCAGTGACGGTCCAGCCAAGAGAAACCGTGCCACTGTCAACACGGACAACAGCTATTTCTCCAGGTGGAGGAACATCTGTCATAAGAAAAAATTATGGAAAACAATCTTCCAAATATTTCACAATGTGTCCTCATCACAGTACCTTTTCAGTCATTGAAGATGTACCCAGTTTCCTGGCAGCATTTACTAATGTACAGTATTTGTACCCAACATCATGACTGACCTTCTACACCTGTATCAGTGTGTTGATACTGGAAGACAGACTGTGGTGTTGGGGGAGCGTCCGCTCCTTCCCCACTGTGAAGCTCAACGAATGAATCACTCATCATAGAAGCCCTTGCAAGTTGAAGAAAATTAAAATTAATCCATTAATCACATACTCGGCACACTCAAATAAGTATATATTTGGAATTTATTAAGATTTCTCTTAGGTCTAGGAACGTTTAAAAAATCAGATGATACCTCCTCATCCCAGCTGGACTCTCAGCCATCCCACTCTTCAAGCTCAGGTTATGCAGACTACTTCTCACTGGGGATAATGACAAGCCTGTTACACCTCCTCCTCTCTTAGGGCGTTTTCACAACCTGGAGTTAATTTGCTTTGTTCTGATTCAGGGTCTAATGTGATACAATGTTGCACTTTCCCCTTGGTTCGGCCTGTTCCCCGGTGTCTAGTGTTTTCCTCTCCCCTGTGTTTCAGCACCCTCTGTCTGTTTCTCTCTGTCTGTGTGTGTGTTATTATGGGCGTGGCTGTCCTATTCCTGCATCACCAGAGGGCGCGGCAACTGGCACACCTGAATCTCATTAGTTCATCAGACTCCAGTGTATATCTGCCTCAGCTTTCCACCCACTCATCGCCAGTTTGTCGCCTCAGCTACAGTGGTAGTACACGTTTTAGGTCTATCCAGGTTCTTCCATGTGTGTAGTGACTAGTTCTAAGTCTCATTGTGCCTTTCCTTGTTTTCCAGGATCACTACTCTGTTGTCTCTTTGTCAGCCTGTTTGCCTGCCTGTTCCAGTCTTCCTGCCTGCCGGCCACGCTCACGCCCTGTCCTCGCCCTCTGTTCAAACCGGACAGAACCACCTATATTATTCCCCATCTCCACCTGTCTACCCCTGCAATAAATCCTATTGACATTATACTCAACCCTGAGTCCATGTCCTGCATTTGGGTTCGCCCTGCCTTGAAACGTAACATCTGATTTTTCTTCCCTAACAAATACGTCACAGAAAACGGAGCATCAGCAGCGTGTGGCTAATTATTTTACTTGGAATTCTCTGGTTGATATAACAGTGTTCAGTCTATGAAAAAGTATTATTAGAAGAGGTGCTGCCTCATGACACTTTCATAGAAGAGGCGCTCTGATGGACGCATACAGACATATTCACCCAACAATTTGCCCTTTTCTGACAGGATTAGTTTGTCTAGGGAGGTCAGGTAATTCAATGTATTACAGCGCTGTTGTCATTTTAATCCTGTCCGGAATGGCCGTGTCAGTGATTTCCCCCTCCTACACAAGTAATAATTCCAAATACCTACTGGTTTTCAGCAAACTCACGGGTGTGCTGATCATTTTAGTACCGTCCGGATAGACAGCTCCGTAATTTGAGATATATCACAGAGTTCACAGGCTGTTTAGAACAAGAATTCTGGTGAGCAGGTCCCGCAAACTGCTTTGAATTGTCTGAATCTGTGAAATCCATCATTACGTGTGTGATGCATTTTCAAAGTAAATTAGGATTTTAGAAATGTTCTAGTGTGTCCGCTGCCTTACGCTGAATGCCCTTTCACTTGAGCTACTCAGAACATTGCAGATTGATCCATGTCAACACAGCAATTAATCTAGTATTGAGCATGAATATATTACTGGCACCCTTAAGGACGTTATAGCCCCATTTCATTGATCTTGGAGTGACGGAAACTTCCTTCCGACAATTACGTTCCTCCGTCTGTAAATTTTAAAAGCGTCCAAATCACGGGGTGGCACGGTGGCTCAGTGGTTACCACTGTCGCCTCACAGCAAGAAGGTCCTGGGTTCAAATCTGGCCCGGTCCTTTCTGTGTGGAGTTTGCATGTTCTCCACATGTTCCCGTGGGTTTCCTCCGGGTGCTCCGGTTTCCTCCCATAGTTAAAAACATACAAATAGATGTGTTCGTGTGTAGTGTAGTGTAGTGCCCAAACAAACCGATCTTGAGGGGCAAACGCTCCAGGTTTCGAAACAACAGCTTCAAACGAGCTAGGTGTGAAAGCGCCCTAAGTGGGATACTATCGATACTACACAAATATGACAGCAAAACTTTAAACATCATGCAGATATACAGACCAACAACAGAAAATCTTATAGTAAAACCATAGGACAGATGTAGGCTAGACGCATGTCACAGGGCCGAGAGTCCGCAGGGTTTCATTCCAACCAAACACTACACCAGGTGATTTCACTCATTAACACACCTTTAACCCGAGGGGAGGAGCTAATCAGTGAAATCAGCTGCTGTAGTGTTTAGTAGGAAAATAAAACATACTCTCGGCCCTTAATGGCACATGGTTGCCCATTCCTGCCATAGGAAATTAATTTAAAAAGAGCATAAATTACGATAAGGTCGCTGTAAACTCACAACTGAGAACCACAGCAAGTCCCTACAAGAATACTATGGGAACAGTGTTGAGGAGTAACAGATTACAAAAATAATGAAACTGTAATCCCCTACATTACTTTTAAAATTGCGGTAATCAGACCAGTTACTTTCTTTAAAAAGGAGGATTACGTAAAAAGATTACTTTCAATTTATAACTTTCAATTATTATAAATTAAATGTATGTTCTATAATTCTACTATCATGTTTGCCACCACAAGCATCGGATCTCTCCCAACAGCAACGTCCTCAGCCTTGAGTGTCTGTGTGATGAGCAGAGTCACGCCGAGCCGAATCAGCATTTGACCAGTGGAAGTTTAAAGAGGATTTTAAATTTCAAGAACGACATGGAAACAACATTGTGGTGCTGGGAACAGAGTTAAGTCCGACTTCTGGAAACCTGGAAACTCTTCAAATGTGGAACACGGACTTAAGTAGAAAGGGCTGTTCCAGGGTTTACTCTATGAAGAAAACTCTCCATTAACGTTTGTCTATTAGCCAACTAGTCTACACATTTGGAAGCGTGTCCTTGGCATGAATTTTTTTTTGCACAATACTGATAAGGTCACTTTACAATTGCATACTCTTGTGAGTTTGATGACACATTTCAAGTGAATATTTTATTTGATCACACAATCATTATGATGCAACATTGGTATTTACTTATTACATTATTTAAATAACATGTAACATTTTAGCATATAGTTATGTTATTACTAACTACAACCTATGAATCGGTATTGATAAGTAGGTAACATCGGTGACTATTGAATGTATATTATTGTGTACTTTTTAATACAGTATATTCAGAATACACCTTATTAAGCCCTAAATGTTGTGAATCTGTCAACACAAGGTTATTTTATCCCCCCGGGAAGATTTTTAAATATAAACTTAAAATGTAGCATTCTGGTAAACTCTAATTAGAAAATTAAGGGAAAAGACAACATTTACTTTAGGCAACAAAAAACCCCACATTTATTGACACCAGTTTTTCAGCTCTAGTGGGGTTGACCAGCAAGTCGTTGCTGGTGAGCCAAAACGTTTATTTCATTTCTTCACTCTTTTGGCGTGTACAAGTCCTTCAAGTGCTCATTTCCTCAGCATTGCTTTGTCTGCAGCCAGGGCCTGAGCCTTCACCATCACGGGTGTGAAGGTAAACGGCAGCGAATGTTCAGCAAGAGTAGCAAGAACCATCGCCTAGACAAAACAAAGTGATTCGATTGTCATCAGTAAAACCCTGTGACTGTATGGCTTAATTCCATTACAGCATTTTAGCAGATCCAAAGCGACTTAAATATAATATAAATACATCATCTACATATACATCCTAAATCATCATATACTAACTACATCATATACATACAACACACAAGCATTGTTACTGTAAAGCTGTTAGAAGTGTACCCTATCTTGTACTTGCAATAAATATGTATTTAGTCTCCTACAACTATTTAAATTGAATAAACGCAGCCTGTACAATGTGTTCTGATAGGCTACTTGACATTTGCCAGAGTAGATTATCAACAGTACAATAATAGTTGTGATTTAAGTGACGCAGACTACTACAAGCCTCTAACCTATACACACCTCTGGATTAGCAGCCCAATGAAATGAAGGCACAGGCACCTTAACTTGCTCTTTGTTTCGGTGCCCTTGGGAGCAACTTGGGACTGTTGGGACCGGAAGTACACTGGCTGTGGTCATTATGGTGCATTATGGTATCTCCTTTGAGCAGAGGCTGCATTTAGCATTTATCCCGCCTTATCCGTTTTGATAAAAACACAGTGACAGCGGGAAGCTGAGCTGCACTGCTCCACCTTTAGCTCCATTTGCACCTCAGCCCTGCGTCATGCTGTGCTACATAAACAACATCTTCTTCCTTAAACTCTCATTCTGAACAAAAGACCAAATATTATCAGCTAGCATCAGGGACTCACTTTTCAGTACGAGTGACAATGACGTTGACAAAACATCGGTCTACAAGTTAAACAGGTTGGGAAAGATGTTGTAACATGAGGGAAACATCCTCACGACACACTTCAACTCTTAACGGTACTTTACCAACTAGTTAACCTAATGTCAAGTTAGTTAAACAGCTAATTACATCGTCGGCAGCAAACAAGACATACCTCAAAACTCAGCTTCACTTCCAGAAAGATCCAGTTAAGTGATCCGTGAGAGGAGGGGGAAAGGAAGATGACGTGATTTTCTTGAAGCTGATTGGCTTGACTCGACTCACCAAAGATGTATTATTGCAAAGAAGATCACGACATAAAACGGTATCTGGTCTCAGGTCAATCGATGGGAGTTTGCGCTGACTGGCCACGTACACGGAAACCAGCTAACAAAGTGGTTGTTTTGGGGCGAACTATCACTTTAAAAGTGAGGGTCCTTTCTCAGCGTTATTGAAATAAGAGTCTTCAAATTGTTCATGGAGCTTAGAAACTGTATTTATAGTCAAATAACTTCATTCTATCAAGAAGAACCCTTCAATAAATAAAGTAATCCAAAAGTAATCAGATAACGTTACACTACTTACAATATTAAGTAGTGTAAGGGATTATGTTACAGACTGCTATTGGAAGCAAGTGATCTGTAATCTGTAATGGATTACAAACACAAAGTAATCTACCCAACACAGGAATCTATCTGACATTTACTAAATTACAAAGCATGAATTCAGTCCATTTTCTGCCAATGGGGCAGTAAACCTTGTGGACAATTAACTGAACCAACTAAACCGTCCCGCCTGACATGGACACATTGCCACATTAGACGGACGATTTGCGCTGCAAAACTCAATAACAAAGACACCTACCTTTTTAAGACGCATGATTTGACCATGGCAATAACCGCTTTTTTTTACTAAGTGCTAAATATCTATAAATGCTGTATTGAAGTTAAGTACTGGCTATGAAGAAGTTCACCCCTTCTGTTCACGAGGTAAAGGAGTCACTTCCCTATGGCTGCTTCTTTTATTCTGTTGGTGATATACATTCAGTTTCGTTTCCCGCAATAAGGGGAGGTTTTCCAATAAAACGAAACTTAATACGGCACTCATCATTCCGACTGATGCCAACCACTCAATCACACACCCAAAAAACATACAAAAACATTTTATCAAAATATCTTGATATGAATGAAAGCATAGAGGTATAAAACTATATACTATGTACTGTAAAACTGTATCAGCCAATATAATGAATGATGATACTGTGAGCTACATTTAACAGTTGCATAACTAATATACAATGGCCGTGTAGCAAATGAGACACCTCTTGTTGTATTTTTGAAAAGTGTACTGTTCCAACCCCCGTATCAAATGAGGGTTCAAAAAAACAATTAATCAGAAATATATTTTGTTAAACCAGTGTTAGATATTCATGGATGTTCTTTTATGAAATGATAGTCATGTACATTGCATTTTACATACTATGTGACTCTAATCAGTAGACGCTTAGCAATTTATAGCACAAAAATAGCTTCAATGGTCAAGTTTTTATTCATTTATAGATGTTTGCTAGGTGGTTTCAAGTGGTTGCTAGGGTGTTTCTAGCTGGTTGCTATGACATTTTAAGTGGTTGCTAGGGTGTTTCTAGCTGGTTGCTAGGTGATTTCAAATGGTTGCTAAGGTGTTTCTAGCTGGTTGCTAGGGTGTTTATTGGTAGTTACCGTAGTTAGACAGGTAATCAGTTGGTTAGTGAGAAAGGGGTGTTTTGGTTTATTTATAAAGGACCCTTCAATTCTGTGCATTTGAATAAATACAATTCCGTCCAATGATGTGCATCAGAATGTGATGATGTCATATTGGTCTAGTTCCAAACACTCTAAACCTGAGTGACAGAACTTTGCATCATCAATTGGTATCTTCACAGCATCTGTGTGCATCTTTCACCGACTGCAATCAAAGGACCTTCAGAAGTTTTCCTTGTACCAGGTTTGTACATAAATATCTTAACATATCTTTTACAAATTGAGTGGTGAGTCCTGATCAGAGTCCTGATGCAATGAACCCCACACATCAGGTTCTCCAGACAGATTCAAACAAACAACTGTTGGAAAATCCTGTTTCACCCAGGACTGAAAAGGCCTTTATTAGTATTGGCAGTAGTAATGTAAATAGTAAGAGTAATAGTAGTAGTAGTAGTAGTAGTAGTAGCAGTAGTAGTAGTAGTAGTAGTAGTTGTTGTTGTTGTAGTGGTATTAGCAGTTATACTAGTAGTACAATTAAAAGTAGCATTTTTATTTTTGCCGTTTGCTGCCCTGGGCCCCATGTTGAGTGATATATAGTTATACAGTTGAGAGAGATGGGTGATGTGTTGGAGTTGAGGACATGACACAGAACA
>OMOT01000540.1:0-14389 GCA_900312575.1 Acanthochaenus luetkenii
CGTCATCAGGAGTCGGGGCTCGGTTAACTCATGCGGGGATCTCGGAAGTTGTCCCAGTATCGGCTTCCTTTTCTATGACTTTAACGGATCCGAGAGTTGCGGGTTGTTACATCCTTACGTCCCGGAACAATGTCGTTCATCCCGGGACAGCCGGTGACTGCTGTTGTGGTAAGTTTTGAGAGTCGGACATTGTCATTCAGCGGGACTCCATTGTTCCAACTTCAGGCCCGACGTCCAACCAGTAACCAGCGAATGCAACCGTCGCAGCGAACACTTGTAATTCGTCACCGTGTGCTTTACGTTAGCTACGAGGCTGATTCTTTTGTCGGAAGTGAACGCAGGGGCGTAACCGCTCCGTCGGCCGAACAATGGAAGTTTCACGTCGCAAAACGTTAAGTTGCGTTGAAACTAACTCGGCGAAACAACGGTTGAGGAAATGCGACATTCAAACGTCGTGTGAACTGTAACGCGGTGTCGTTAATTGTGGATGAAATGGCATGAAACTGTTCCCGTAGCCATGGGCGTCACCGTAGGTGTTCGCCAGTCTTCCTGGTCGCGTTGATCGTTACGCCACCTTCAAGTACTGTCGGAAATCCCGTGTGCGCCCGTCAACTAAAGTTTTAAAAACGGTTGGGGAAAGTCGGAATTTTCGATGATTTGACGTTGAAATGACAGAGAGCATGTAGACCATGTCGATAACGATGATGTTGGTTAACTTATTACTGTACGTCATTGTTTGGCGTCCCATGTAAATATCTAGTATTGCTATGTGTTTCTGTATTCGCTCCTTGTTTAACTATACTCGTCACGCATTTTTGCTTTTGATAAAATAAACTACGGTATCGATTACATGGCCGACATGGATTTTCTCCACTTCATTCTGCCACTGCAGCACCGTGTTGATTTATTTGTAAAGTAAAACATCTAATTTTGTCACGGGGTAAATTTAGTTATAATGTCCGACACAAATCTATTGATGTAGGAGCTTACGAGGTGCACATGAAGGCAGCATAAGGCTTATTAGACAATAGTTACTGTGTGCTGACAACTGGCATCACACTGTATTTTTCACATCAGATGCAGGTCCCATCTTCAGCCTCGGATAGCGATGTCAAACTGAATCCCCCATCAGTGTCCTCCCCTCTCACTCAGTCTACATCAAGAAATGGCCCTATATTGTTTGTGATCTAATGCTGTCTTATCTATAGCTTGACAGATTTATCCGGTAACAGTGTAAAAAGAAGGGCTAGGCTCACAAACCTACCTTGACTGGGAGAGAGACATTTGATAGTGTGGCAAAAGAAACGGCAGACAGCGGAGCGCCTGGAAGTCCTGACTGACTCAGACATGACAGAGTCCTCTAGACATCCTCAGACGTCGTTATTCACCGTCACACACACAGAGGCCGTCTTTGTGTTGAGGAGCGCTGTGAGGCGGCGTAGTGTCAAGAGTCTTCCGTCCATCTGGTTCAATTAGCCAGCAGCTGCTTGTCAGAGTGTGATAAACGGACCACTTGTCCCAGTGTGGACTTCCATTACTGGGGAACAGAGTTTGAAATTGACACCCGCTGCTCGCCAAGCGCCAAATGCTAAAAAATAGTCAGTCGACAAGGGCCACACTGGCCAGTAACGTTTTGAGACGATAACATTTAAATGCCTGTTATATAAAGTCTTTGGCCTGTTTTCAAATAGCTGACCAGACTAATGCCACTTGAGAATTGATATCAAAACGTGAAACATTTTGTGTGTGTTCATTAATTTGGCCTGTAAAATTGTTCTTGCCACATTTATTTGTTTATTTATTTAAAAACAATGTTGTTTACCCGCCCAAAAGTAAATTTCAGACACTGCAGGGGAACATTTTCAAAGGATGGGGATGGATGGTGGTGTCACCCTGGTACAGATACTGGACTAAACCTTCAGGAACACTGTTATTTCTCTCAAGAACCAGGATCACTTGAATCAACACTAATATACAGGAATGTGTCTCGGTGATATTGGTGTAGAGACATATTCCACTTCATTATACTGCTATAGGCCTGTGGGGTAAGATATCTTGACACAGGAGAACACTTTGCCCGGTTATTCCCAACGAGGAGGAATCAAAAACGGATGTTTTGTTTCCCCCACTGTTGAACAGCAACGAATTGAGATCCAAAAGTTGCGTCAGGGAGAGCACCTGATCCTGGGCTTCAGTATCGGAGGAGGGATAGACCAGGACCCTGGGCAGAACCCCTTCTCTGAGGACAAGACTGACAAGGTGTGTGTGTGTGTGTGTGTCCCCGTCAGCTCTTTATGTGTTTTGCATGCGGTGAACAGATCTAAGCTAACAGAACACGGGGATATACAATTGTATTTTATTTTATGTTGAGTCCGGTATAACTCGTTATCTGCCTTAGTCCCGTCTTTTGTGTGTCCCTGATCGCATTTCTGTCCCGCGCAGTGGAAGGTAGAGCGGTAGTGAGGGACAGGCCCGAACACATTAGCTGTAGCCTCAGGTAGCAACAAACCCGACACACTTAGCTGATGTCATACAAAGGAGTAATACGGGTTTCATACCAGCCCCGTTTATATACAATGAAAATGTAAATGTGTCTAAACATCTTTTGGTGACATCTTGGTCGCCATTAGAGACATGGTTGGCGTTCCCAAATGGTAACTGTCAAATCAGTACAATGTCATTACCTCGTTTGTGAAAGGCAACGCAAAAATAATGTATCATATGAAGTAACGCGTGTGTTCGTGTACGCCGCAGGGCATCTATGTGACCAGAGTAACACCAGGAGGACCAGCAGAGGTGGCAGGCCTGCGGATGGGAGACAAAATAATGCAGGTATGCAGCGAGACGGATCTTTGCTTGTCCTTTGACAAATGTAATATCCACAAGATGGCAGTCTGTGTATACGGCAGTCTGTACGGGTCAGGAAGGAGATCTGATAGAGCTGTACTCACCATTTATCAACTTGGTCCTAACTAATGGTTGGTAGAATGGCTACTCTTTATACTCCTTATACTGCCTTTCATAAGACTGTCATTTTTCATCTTCATTTTTTGTGTGTGGTGAATTTGCACTGGTGACTGTTTAGCGGCCTTGCAGTTGCCTCAAGTGTGCATGCAGGTAACATCCAAACTAGCTAGCCTGACACAACAATTGTCAATTTTCCTTCTCCTTCTTCCACCCAGGTGAACGGCTGGGATATGACCATGGTGACCCATGACCAGGCTCGCAAAAGACTAACGAAGAAGAACGAGGAGGTGGTGCGGCTACTGGTAACCAGGAAGTCGCTGGAGGAGGCTGTCAGACATTCCATGCCTTACTCCAAATAATAACCGTAACCGCAGCGATGTCCATAGTACCACTAGCTAACGCAATAGCCAAGGACTGAACATTGACACGTACTGAGACTCCCACAACCATTTCAATGCAAAAACTAAATGCACACAGACCACATCAGATCTCCCGCTGTGTAGGCGACACATCAGATCTCCCACTGTGTAGGCGACGCATCCAAGCACAAGCCAATGCTCACTCTTGCTGATTGGTCGTCGTACTGTTTGAGGATGCTCTTCCTTTCCACATTCATTCAAGCTCATTCCCCCATTCACTCGCTCCTTTTCAACCTTTTTGTAGCGTACACTCATCCGATTCGAACAGGCCTGAGCAAGTGAATGGTTCAGTACAGATTGAGGGGAAATAAGTGTGGCACCTTGTGACTGCAGGAGGAATCCGAACGTTCTCCAAATCCATGTAATGTAGAGGGCAAGGTTCGATTCCCTTTGACCCGAATCTGTTCCGGACTTCATGAGAATAGAATAAAAGTGCTTTGATTTCCTGTTTTGGAATTTAGTTATTGTCGTGGTATGAATAGCGAGTGCGGGACAACAGTAAGACGTCTCTCATTGAAACGTGTTCGGTTGAAGTGCGACACCATCAGCTTTCCCAAACGGTGCTTGCATCTCTCACTACATCCCGACTTCAAACTCTCGAGGTGTCCGCCACATCTCTTTAATCCGTGTTCGATAGCGGTTCTTTAGCAGCAACACTGGTCTCTCGGTCGATGCTACGTGATGCCGATGCGTCAGTCTTAAGGGCGTCTTTGCTCCTGTGGCCTGCAGCTGACCAAAGATGGCCTCAGTGCGTGTTACACTTATTCAGTCCTGTTTGTCGCACCCTCGATGATTAGTCAGCGCATTTCATCTCACTTAAATAAAAGAACTAATGTTTTTGCATTGCCGTCAGTCATTCTTGTCACGATTATATTCCCATGACGTCAAGAGCCAAAGTAAAATGCCAAGGAACTGTAGACTGATCAATGTAAAGTTGTGCCTGTAATCATGTTATGTTAATATATGTTCTCTATAATGACATACAGTATAGTTTTGCACTGCAAATCATATACCGGTTATACACTTAACATTAACACCGTTTTCTCCTGTTTATCTTGCTTTTGATGACTGTGGGGAAAATAACACCATCACACTTTCTGCTAGGGATTGACACTACGCTCAAACTGTAACTCTCCAAAGGGTTGGTGTGATTTATATTTGGTCTTTTCTCCATCCTTGCCCACATTGTGCGTCTACCAAAGCAGCCAGCACTTCGCTTCGTGTTACACAAATGATACCCCATACAAGCTATGTTCCACCCGCCGGACCCTCGTTCGGGCGATGCCCATCATATGATCCATCTGCTGCTCATCGTATTCGCTCACGGACCTTCTTTCTCAGGTTGGTCTAGAGAACGTTGGTCGTTTGGGTTTTATAGTCGTTTGCTGCTTCGATGCGAGCAAATCCACTAGTTTCACACTGGAACAGGCTGCATGCAGAATGTCTCGCGTTGTAAATGTCCCATGTAATATGTCAATGACCGTTGTCAAAGAAAAGCCCCAAGCCGTAGCCTGGACCAAGCATGACTGAATGGTGTCAAAGCTATGGGTTTGTTCCAGGTCACCTTAAGTGCAGTTGGCTTCTCATTACTTTGATAGTGTTATGCAACAGTGATATACAGGACATCCATGTCAATAGCTTATGGCGCAAGAGTGGCATCCAAGGATTAGCTAACCCGTGTCCTTTTTAACTGCCGTGAAAGTAACTTGGAACATGAACACTTGATACCACTAACTTTACTGATACCGTTAATCGTTGTTTTTTTTTCTATTCCATTTGACCGTTCCTGTATACGTTTCTGTGTCATGTAAACAATTCACTGCCTCTGATATGTACGACTACACGGCATTGCCTTACTGGTTTATTACTAATAGTTTTTGCCCTTTTGTATGTTATGCTAGTGGTATATATATGGCATGTGGTGATGTAGTTGTTTTATAGAACCCTTTCAACCTAACCCAACTAATCATGTTCAAGTTTGTAAAAGTGAAGCATTTCATTCCAAAATGAAATATCCACTGTTTGAGGAAATGGGTACCTAGTTTTACAGGAATTATTGCTGATATGACATTAAAACACATGGGGAGTGTTGTTAAAGGTACATACTGTCTCAAATATATTTTCTTACAATGTCTGGACAATTCTAAAGACCCCTCAATGTTTCAAATATTAATATCATAGAAGTCCGGGTAACATTTTTCTTTTAATTGATACCGTTTTGGAGTGAAACCTTTCATTGCTTGACAACATTTCTAACAGTGATACATGTAGCCATGCCTGTAAATCTGGCATCAAACAAATCCCTTACAGTATATTCTGTTTGTAGTAATATGTTTGTCCTCCTCCAAATATTGTACATGTAAACTACCAGCAGAGGACAACGTTTTTGCATTTGATTGTATACAGTTTATTATCTGTATGTTTCTTGGATATAAAAAGAAAAAAAAAGAAATGTGCCTCTACCTTTTATTGATGTAGTTATTCAATATGTTCCTGTTTTACCCCCATTCTCTCCACAACACACAGCCTCTTTAAAAATATAAATCACATAGGACCTTCAAATAGCTTCATGTTGCCAGTTATAAAGTAATCATCTGACATTTCAAGGCAAAGAATCTATCCCCTGACCTTTCTGTGTTTACCTAGGCGTTGTGATACAGAGAGCTTACGCTCCACTTTCATCTCTTCATATGTGAGGCTGGACCCAATCACTTGCCTTTGAACTGAGGGAAAACAGAAGGTGACGCAGGGAGGAATTAGCCTGCGGCGAACTATTTAAGACGACTGGGGTGAAAGGTGAACTTGGAATATGGGTTCCTGAAGCTGATGCACCTGTTGATCTGGGTCTCCCAGTATTCTCACTTAATCAATCACAAACTGAACAGGAAGATGAGTCTCCCATTCTCTCCAATCTATTGCGTTGAGAGCCCTGCTAACCCAACTGGCGCTCACCATTATCTTCAACCCCGTTTCGTCCTCTTTTTATTAACTGCAATTATTGTTTGTCGTCATGATAATCGAGTTAGTAATTGGTTGCATGATGGGCAGTGGTATGTGATGTACTGCCGGTGAGTTCTTCTTCTGTAGATAAGTCTTCAAATAACATCTGGTCTATGTCACGTCATGGGAGAGAGTCGATTTAGCGTGATGCTGAGCTTAAGTCCCCCTTTGAGAAATAATTGATGAGACTGTGTGTGTGTGTGTGTGTGACTCTGCATGAGTGTGATTGTGCACGCCTGTTATTTTTGTCCCAGGAATAGAGGGAAGCACACTCCATTAGGCATCGTAATATTACGATACTCTGCTATGAGCGGATGCACAGACACAAGCATTGCGTAAACATTTCAGCCAACGCTCACACTGCAGTAGCTCACTGCACGAGTCTGCTCTCACCAACACCACAACATGAACGCGTTGCGTGTTGCTAGGTAACTGATGGATAGCTGTAACTGGGAGAGATGACCAGCCAACTCCATTACAGGGCACATCAGCTATAGTGTCAAGTGTTCTGCAGCATTTTCACAAATTATGGGTGCACTTGAGAATTTTGTTGTTGACATTTTTCGGATGATGAACAAGATGAACCTGAATTAACTTGAATAGCTTTCGTTTATGCGTTCAACCCCTGTATTAAGTGACATGAACAACATAGATAACTGATGATGGAAATCGCATATATTGAATGAACTAGTTGGGATGTTGTAGCAAAGCAAAACACCAATTCTACCCACAAAAGAAGTCAGAGAAGTCAAATGTGTTTCTTTCTTTCCGCAGGCGAGTGAATCATGACACTATCTAAACGTGGATCATACATGATCCATGCCTCCCACGTTATGGCATGATAATTGTGTTGCCATAGCGATGCAATCTGCTCTCCTCTCGCTTTGGTCCTCCACCAGATTGGAACCAGAAGGTAGCCCACAGTCTCAGATTCGTCCACGTGTTGGGAGTGTTAAGGCAGAAGAACTGGTTTGCAAGACGTGGAAAGCACAGACTGAATGTATACAGTAAACGTATAGGCATGCAGGTGTTTACCTGTCTTGTGTCCATGTTGTGTTTTAGAGTCACGCTGGGGTACAACTGGTTATAGATGGTTATGTAGTGCAGTGCTTCATTTGTTAGAGTAATGACAGAACTTCCTGTATTTCAAAATGTCCTCAACAAAACAACAACACAAGTGCTTTGGAGTTGACATGGTGCTGAATGGACTGCTCATACTCCAAATGGTAATTTAATGATAATTTAGCCTATTGCTTGTGTTGTGTTTTCACTGTTTGCACAGCCCTACATATACACACACACACACACACACACACACATACACCTAGCTATCTGACACCTGGATATGTACAACTACTTTCTCTGCCTGATAAATGTATCAAGGTCCAAATAAGTTACAGTGTTTCATAATTTCACTGTTCAACATAACATTGTTCCTCACAACTTTGTAGAATATCACTGTATGTTAATAATAATAAAAACTGCACAAATGTTCTGGTAACAATGAATTTGAGTGTGGAGTTTTTTTATTTAATTTAAAAGAAAAATCAAGGCCTCCGGAGTTTGCAGCAGATGTAGAGCATCATGAGTGGGTGTCAGAGTGGGAAGCTGGGTGCCGAGGGTTATACATGCATGTGTCCCCTGTGCAGTCCGACCAGAACCCGAGCAAGAGCAGAGAGACATGTTGTCATAGCAATGAGGAGAGTGTGTGCATCTTCTCTCTCTCTCTCTCTCTCTCTCTCTCTCTCTCTCTCTCTCTCTCTCGCTCTCTTGCTCTCTTGCTCTCTTGCTCTCTCTCTCTCCCTCTCTCTCACTAATCTCACATTGCCTGGAGGTACTTCAGTGTGCTTTGCAGTGTAGTTCAATTTAGTGAACTATGCAGCAATGAAATTCCATCAAATGGATAATTTCTTTCACTATTCTGGATTAGCCATATTGGGTGTAAACTTATCTGAACCTAGCTGTTACACTGTATAATACAAAATCAATGATAATAATACAGGTGAAGAAGGTGATGTTTGGGAAGGGTATGAAACGATATAGATAAAATACGGACTGAACAACTCATATCCAACGTTGGCTTTTATTTCTTGTCACCAAATTAATTATTATTGTTTAAAAGCTACTTTCCTAACAGAGTTGCCTTGATCCAAATGTTATTTAATATTTAGCATCTTCTAGTGTACAAAATTAATTACAGTCATAGTCCATTCTCACAATAAAGCCCTGCAGCATTTTCATTCCGACGTCAATGGCATTTCTGCGACCAACATAGCCTAACCATGGCAGTGAGTGCTGCGGTGTATAACCAACATAGGCCCAAAGGCCTGAGGGATTGTGAGGGATGGTCAAGTAGACCAGGCGGCTCAAAGTGATGTTTGACTGGATGAGACATGTTCCTCAAATGTATATATATTATGAGTATCGTGACCTTTGTGGTCATTCAAAAAAATAACCTTTCAGAAAGACCTCAGGGCTCAGACAGCTAGATTGACAGATGTCACTGTTTTTAGGAATGACTTGCCTCCAGTTACTGTACAAGAGATGTCATCCCAACATCTTCAACCAGTTCAGTCAAACTGTTTCCGCGCACAATCCCTGGTTTTGAGTGACTGGAAGTATGACGTATGATTAGTAACACATTTTCATACGCCTAATTATTTGAATCAGGTCTATGGTTTGACTGCTTTGATCAATGCCAGTTAGTCAACTAGAAACTAGATAGAGTCCTACACTGCATTTATTCACAAATCATTTATAGTTTTCATTTATATTTTGACCAAAGTTCCCTCTCTGTCGTTCAAGATTACCAGTTGGCTAACATGCGCTCTGTAAAACGTTGCTTATATGGCTCCTCCTACTGAGGTTGAGCTCAACCAATAAGATTATTTCTGCTTCAGAGAAATGTTTGCATAACTAAAACTCCAATCTGCACATTCAATGCACAGGGTTCAGCTAGGATGGCCGTCTTTTAGCCTGACCTCCAATCACATTGGCCGTCCTCCATCTTAAATCCCTTCTTCCTGTCCACCTAGAAATGTCCTGGCATGTCTTTCTCTATATTGGTGTTTGTCAAACTATTAATGAAAAATCCCACAGTGTGACGAGGGATCACTGAGGCGCTCTGCTTCAGACGTTTCTGCGCTCCAGTCTAATGCCAGTGACCGTTCAGCCGGATGCTGCAGTAGCTGGACCATAGTATTGTCATGCAGGGACACAGCAGAAGGCTGCTAAGGTTGGAGCACCACAATCTCTCATGGCAGCACCCTGCAGGAGCCAGACAACCAGCCAAGACCCTATAATGAAACAGACGTTCCATTAAACTCTGTGATGTGTAAGGTTGTGATAGGACAGTCAGTGGCAAAAAAAATTAAATAGGTCAAGAGCCTTCATACAATAATTGGATTGAATAATTAAAAATATTAATGAAGCATTAAGCTTCCTCTGTGAATTATTTTGTTACCTTGAAGACTTTATTCATTCCACTTGACTGTTTGAATTGAGATGAAACGTGCAATTTGTCTTGTGGTCGTCTGTCACTCAGTGAACGGAACACGTTTTCTTATTGTGCTAAAAGTCGGTTAGCTACACAAAGAGTCATATAGAGTCGATATGTTCATCGGATTTAAGCGATTTGAAAGGTTTTTCTATACTGTAGTTGTAAATATTCAGATTGGTCTCTATTTCATACTGTAGATATTACCAGGGTGGGAAATTAACACATTTCAAATTGACACCAACACATCTAGAGGTCCTATTCTATCCTAAAAATGATGGGCTCCACGAACAATTGTGGCTTGTGGACAAAACTATTTCCTACCCTGATCACTACTGTTAGCTGATGACTTCCTCCTACATGATTAGATCCATAGATTAGAAACAGCCTGACTGTCAAACGCCCATGATACTCGGCAACATTTGAGGCATTGGAGATGGACTGTAATGGACTAACTTAACGTGGAGCTTTATGGGAGAAAAGTGTCATGGGAAAATACTGTGATTGTTGTTGGCGAAAGTGTCAATCTACATTGTTTTAAAATGTCCCCCGTGTGTCATGGCCTTAAGAACTGAGGAGGCTGTAATAACACACATGTATGAATGCAGGAGCCATCGGCCCTGTTTGGGATTTACAGTGACTGCAGACTCTCCCGCTGCCGAGCACAACAAGACGTCGGCAGGCACAGTGATGTTTTAAAGCGGGCTCATACCGCTCCCCCAGACCCAGGAGGATTAAGCCTGGCCAGAGGGTTTTCTTTCAGGTAGCTGATTTATGGGGCTTCAGCAGGGAAACAAAGGATCTGAATGTGTTTGAAGTGTGCAGGGGAAGACCCTAAGACGGCTCTTTGAAAAAGCTCCCACTGGGATCAAATCTCTTCAGCCACACCTGCCGAGGCAACGCTCAGATCCACACCGTAACCTTTCACCCGGGCTGCGCTCCACCTTCCGGACGAGCCGAGCCGGACACATCGTGTGTGGTCAGGAATTATATTAAATGTACTGCAGATTCGATCGATGATAAGTCATTTCATCGAGCTGATGATTCTCCCCGAATGTAGAAGCCTTGTGGCCTAGATTTTCTCCTCTTCTCAAGAGGGATTGATCCAACCCTTCTTCTGTTCTTCTACATTTTCTAATTAGCTTTAGTGATTTCCTAATACTTTGACATTCAACCTTGAATGATTCCCTCCTCCACACATAAAAACAAGCATTTGTTCCAGATCTGGGAAACCAACAAAGCATGTTAATGTTCTTATTTATTCCATGATCAAACATAATCATTCTGTCCTCTGGAGGCGAACTCTCTTTGGGATAATTTCTGCCGTTGTTACTTGCATGTTTGACAAATTAGACTCTGGGAAACTGTGCGGGAGAAAGGAGGGGAAAGCTACTGACATTTGCATTTCATCCTTTCTTTGTTACTTCAGTTCAGGCAGAAATCAATGGCTTGTTGACTTGGCAGGTTTTGGAAGGACTGGAGGGCTTCAATCTAAAGGATCGTCCACTGTTGGACGGGGAGGCTGTTTTCTATTGGAGTGAGCCAGGGGGGTTTCATCATTGAGCACAGGCTGGGCTTTTCCCCCTCTTCCTCTTTCAGAGGCTCTCTGTCCAGGTGTGGATCTATTTTCCGAGGGAGACCAGGGAGTTTTCTTCTCTTACTGTCTTTCATTGAGCCTTTTTCATTTGTAGCTCAGGCCAGGTGGCCCATCGCACCTGATCGAATGTGATACCAAGCCAGGGGAAGTTTTATTTCCAGCTCATATTGAGCTGGAACCTTGTTGTGAATCAATATGCTGGGTACCGACTCCACTGTAAACCATCATCATGGGTTGAGTTGGTAGGACTGGGTAAAGTTAAATAATCTAGCAGACTGTATGAAGGGCATTCGCACATGGTGAGAAAATGATATTTAGTAGAAATATCCATATGCCACGCAGAGTTAAAGTGTTTAAATATATAGTTTACTAGTAAAGCCTTAGCATTATCAGGTCTTTCCCTCAATCCAGTCCTCAAAATACATTTTGATCCCTCTTCAGGCACCGTGGTCCGATACAAGCCTCTGTGCTGGAAACACGGTTTTATGTTTTGTGACAAACACGTTTAATAGAGCGCCTTTTGTGCTCAGTCACCATATCGTTTCTAGGGTAAGTGAAACCGGAAAATGGAAAGCCAAACAAGCCTGTTTTGCTCTGCCATTCAGTGTATCAACAGGCATTAAGCTGAATAGGAATTCATGATTCAATAATTCTCTCTCTCCTCTCTCTGGAGGGCAGAGGCAGCGAGACAGACAGCAGCTCTCTCTGCGGATAAAGGGAGGAGTGACGACGCCGGGAACAATGGGAGGAGAGCCATTGTTAACCGGCCTTGTTGTCTGCGAAGTCAGGAGGCGCCTAAGCCGCTGCTCTGCAAACTAAACTCTCCACTTACTGCTCGCTCAGCATCCCTCAGACATTTACGTCAGCACAGCAGGTGGTTGTCCTCAGTCTCCCAATCAGAGGACATCCGATCTTCAACATTTGGAGGCTGTCCTGCCTTCTGTGGGTGTAAAAGAGCAATGGCCCACCCTCCCGTCTCCGAGCTGCATTATTAGAGTCTGGCTTCAACCTTGGTGAAGAGTTTGGGCAAGCTGTGATTCAAAATGGACCTCAACAAAGTGAACAGGATCTGTCTATGCGGTCCCAAGTCCTCATTTATATTACTTAGAGACCGATGACAATAAGGATCATCCATGTCTCTGAGTTAGATTCCATATTCATCTTAATTGGTGCCTGGCAGGTTGTACGAAATGGAGATGGATTTGAAGTAATTTACTGGAAGCTCTTGACAGGCACAGTGGAAGAGAACGTCCAAGCCATCGCTTGAAAATCATCTGTCAACATTTAGCGTATCCAAGGAGAAGACTGCCTGTCGTCTTCCACGTACATCTAACCATGCGCAGGGTTTGATCAGGAGCTGTGCTACTGTAAAGCAAACTCATCAAGTTGATATTCGGTTGACAAGACAATAAGATGCCCTGCTAAGACAAAGTGTTCTTTAATTAGACAGTATTGGGAGTTTTATACTAAATCTGCGTGCTACATTGTGGGTTTGTACGTTCTGCATCATCCGACATATTCCACCGTCGTTACTTTCAAATATGTTGTTGTCTTTCTGTGCTGTGTTGATACTGTCACACTGGATGTGGCTCAGCCAGGCAGGTTATCAGTGGAAATCTCCCCTCCAACGTCTTTATTTCCCCTTGAATCAATGTGGGGAACAGCAAGACGTGATTGATAATGATATTGAGATTGATTGTCTAAATCCCTTCCCAGAGTTCAAAGTCCCCAAACAGACAGTATATATATGTGCAATTCAGTGCAGAGATAGGACTTGGCAGGAGCTGCCAATAGATAAGTGAAATAGGGCCGGAGTGAAAAGGCCTATCAGCCCCTAAGGGGCTTAGCTGCAGGATTCTGGAGCTCCAAACTGGCCGTGGTAGAGGGAGATAGTCGACATTGGTTTTAAATTACCCGAGATTGCCTTGTGGTTTCAGTCTAGGGGGACGCCAGCAGACAAGATGTTTCTTAAAACAAGTGCAGCCATTGAGGCAGATTGGAGCGAAGAGCAGACCTGCGATTTCCTAGCCAGACAGAACAGGTTGGACGGCTGATAATTGCAGAGTTGGCGGAGGGGCTAAGGAGGTCGTGCAGCAATGATATCTGCCACAGGGACTGAAGCAGTGGTGATGCTGGAAAGGGCTTGGTTCTCGCTGGGAGGACAGACAAGCTACAGCGCACACCACACTCATGGCACTGTTGTTCTTTTGCCTACCGTTGCCACTCAGTCTCAACTTGCATGTACCCACACAGTCCTGGGTGCAAATCCTGCCTATGACATTTGCAATGCAACAATGCCCAATAAATTACCTTTAAATAAACACTACCATCATATATCTTTGTGATCCACTGAGTCAAGCATTAGTATGTACTGTTGGTAGCAGGTCAGCTTCAGTGCATTTCTCTATTAGATGTTAACCATATTTCCCTTGTATTTCTTTGCTCACCAGCGGTAAATGAAGACAATGAAATGGGGGAACAATTATTATTGCAGCTTTACAGATCATTATGTAAATCTCTGTTTGTCCTTTTGCCACAAAGACAAAAGGGGTGTTCAACTGTAATCTTGAAAATAAGCAAGAAGGCTGTTAGAAAATAAAACCTCACCATGAAGCTGTGTTTTGAACATTGACACTGTGGAGGGCCAGTTTGTTCAAAAACCATATTCTCTTATGATGCTTTACCAGACAGAGATCACTTTTGTTATAATATAATATTCTGTTTTCCCCTCACAATCCCAGGCTCATTCATAGGCATCCGGGAACCTGTGTGTATAGCAATCCACTCCTGCACTAAACGTGCATGCACGCAGCACACACACACACACACACACACACACACACACACACACACACACACACACACACACACACACACACACACACACACACACACACACACACACACACG
>OMOT01000552.1:0-14069 GCA_900312575.1 Acanthochaenus luetkenii
AGAAACACATGCAGAGGCACAAATGAACAAGAACGCCATCTCCCTCGTCTAATTTGGAACCCGCTGACACGGTAAAGGTCATGGAGAAAGTACGAGCGGCTGATACTCCATAGTCCTGTCTCTTTGTGCAACCAAATAACACCTTCTAAGGAATCACCGTCCTTAAAAGCGACCTCCCTTCTGACCAGTCAGAGGGTATCATCATAACAGGATGATAGGGGAAAAGGCTATGATGAGAGCAAGGGAGCGTCGAGTGTATCTGAGAAGCACCATGACTGTGCAGTAAAGCCTCTGAGAGAAACACGAGCCACCGTACAGGAGCATAATGGCCCGTTCTGGAGGCCGACATGCCGGGCAGTCTCAAAGGCCTGTCGAGGTGGCTCCGTGTGAGGAGTGGTAAAGGCGCCCGGATGAGGTTACACGCCCTGGGAACCCGAAGGCCTCCGAGAGGGGAGCAGGACACCACCAGAGGGAGGTGACTGACAGCGTAGATAAGATAAGAAAGGGACGAGGAGGGGAACGGGTGCAGTCTGTGACAGATGATGTTCCGTGTGATTATGATCCGTCTTGTGTTTTTCGGTGTCTGTGAGTTTTGTTAACCGCATTGGCTTCCTGCAATTTAGTGATGATGAAAAAGAAATGACTAATCACATTAAATGTACTCGGCTAAAATGTCTGTTGAAGTCTTGTTGGCGTAACGGCACAATCATTGGTATGTGCTATGTTTGCTACGGTCATACGGGGTGAACGTTTTTTCATCCAGCAAATATATAAAAGGCTGGAAGAATTTCCCTAGGCCAAAGCTCCAAAGGGAACATGATTCTGACCTAATTTTCCAGCCATGAGATGCCCTCCAACTGGGTTTTTTTTAAAGCCCGGCACACAGTTGAAGCTCTAATGAGATTCAGAGGAGGAAACATAGAACTCCCAGGCAGATTCAACACAATGAATTTTTAATCGGAAATGTCAAAAGATCCTCTTAAACCCAACCTGAGGAGAAGTGTTGCTGTCGGAGAGTTATTTGTCTTGGAATCACTGACGCTCGCAGATGTTGTGTGATTAAACAAAAGCTTTCCTCCCTCGCTTCAACTCTCCACACATCTATCACACTGGGCATTTGGCCATTTCAGCATGTATAGAAGACGAGGAGCAGGTTTTTTTTGTATCTTTGAAGAGCAATAAATCAACGCGCCGTCATATATTTATGTTGGTGCATTTAAAGGGTTCGCCTGGTACCGACTGATGTCAGTCTGTAGTGTTCTGTTCAGACCTTGAATTTCCTATTGATTTCTTTTGTCTATCTGTTCAATTTTCTGGTGCAAATCTGATGAATTGCGAGGGAGGATAGGGCATGAGATGGAATGATTATGGCTGGACTGTCATGGCACCATGAAGACATCACCACCCATAATTATTTCAAATGGACAACGACAAAACCAACCTGGCCCCACTGCATATTGTACGAACACGTCGCAGCCGATCAAGTAATATTTTGTACACGTGGACATGAATCAGTGTTAGAAATATAACTGCTCAAATAACAACATGTATCAGTGGGAGTATGTGCTGGTAAATATTTACAGCTTTGATTTATTTAGTTGACAATGACATTTCTACAACTTTTTTTTATTTTAAATGTTTACACCACAGTTGTACAATAAACACCCGGATGTTACAGGCAACCAGCCAAGGACTGGTTTAGGAATCTTTTGTGGGACACTGACCCCAAATGTAAGTTTTATGGCTAACCCATGAATACAAGGTATAGATCAAGCCCCTTTTGTCAGCAGACATGATGCACAGTGACGCCTCATCTATGCTCCACACATCTGTTCACCACTGTTCCAATTATTGGATGGCGCTGAATCATAAGTCAACAAAGACAGGGTAAGTCTGTGCTCCCTTATTGAAGATCATATCAGCACTGCGTTGTGACGAAGAAGAGTAGCTGGCTGACCATAAAAAAAGCAATGATAAACACTGTGAGGGGGAACAAACATACTGGTAGACTCGTGAAATCTTAGTGGAACATTAAACACGTTCGCTGCTGTGCTCTGTGCAAGGCAATAAAGTGTTGACGATAAGAAAAAGCCGGTGCGTTTGCTGCATTTTGAATCAAATGAATGGTATTGTGAACTGTTCATCTCAGGTGCATCAGGGGTTCGTCTGCCAGAAGCCTTGCTGCCTGTGATGGCTGCTTTCAATTTTGTCTCCTCAATGAGGAAAACCTCTCAAGGAGAGTGGGATACAGCGTTCGTGGCAGAGATTATTTGTCATTAAAAAAAAGTCATTTACCCTTATGTACCAATTGTGAAAAGGCAGGAAGGGAGTGGGTGAAGAATAGCAAGGGAGAGGTGAACAATTCTCGAAGCGCGTCACATATAAAGACATTGCAGTCAGCATTTTATTTACTTTTACTCTCGCTCTGTCACTCTCTGCCTTTTTCTGTTTCTCTCTCTTTATGTATCTGAACTCTGTCACAAAGCCCGTCTCAGCTATGTTCCCGCAGCCGTCGCAGTCGCAATCAGCTTTTGGCCATTCAGTCGACTCCCGGACAATACCCATAATCACTGAATCGGCAATCCCCTACTTGAGCTGGAATAGCACATCCGCATCTCGCCTCATCGGAAGTTGCTGCATTGGCCTGGCTTCACTGGGTCCAAAAGAAAGAGAGGGAACTCTGTGGTCTCCGACTGCCTCTGACTGCATTGTCCTGAGCAAGGTCAGAGAGCTTATGAAAGAAAAACACTTCATTGGCACATGTGTGCTGTATAATCTTCCCAGTCCACTAGGACTGCATGTGCTATTGGCTGTTTATTATTTTGGTTTCCCTCTGTATGTGTGTGGTGGATTTCTGGGCTGAAGAGGACGGGGGCCGGTGTTGTAATGAATACAAAACATCAACAGTGAGTGTCGTAATGTACTTTAGCAACTACTAAATAGCGGATCACAGTGCAATGGGTCCCGGCTTCCGGCCCTCCATCTGCCGAGTAGGCGGATTGATCGGCACGTTTCTGGCCTGTTCAGAAGAGGCAGTAGCTAGCGGAGCCCTGCCACAGCTGCATGTCCGTGCAGAAATGGGGGCTCCATCAGAACTGATTGCTTGTGACAGTTCACAGTCGCCGGGCCGCTGAAGCATCATAACCTTGTGAAACTAGCATGCAGGCTGAAGGAGAGGAGGAAGAAAAAAAAGAAAATATTAGCATATTCCTTGCAGTGATACAGAGATGCAAATAAGACATGCCATGCCGCGAATATCCTCCGTGGTTAATATTAAACACATCTTATGTAATGGGAGACATAATGCAGACGTACACCTCCGGAGACCAGGGTGAATTTATGGGTGATTACGAGAACTGTGATTGCAATTCAAGACCCCAGCGATGTCAGAGGAGCGCCCCTCGACGTGTTGGCATTTGGACTCCGCGGTTCTCGGCTGATGACTTTGAAACAGAAATTTCCTTTGACATGCCTGCAGAACAAATCCAAGCCGCTCAAACCACTTCAGTTGTGTTGTCACCATAACGCGCGCCAATACATTTTTGATTTCTCACTGATTCAGTGTAATCAAATCTGCATGAACCCTGTAAAGGGTAAACAGAATATGCATAATAAAACGCCTCATGAATAATATGTTTGCAATTATAATGGTTGTAGGCGACTGGGTAGCTCTAAGGTGCTTTGACTCATCTGGTACTCAGTAGCCGGCGATGTGGTTGCCATTACTGTCCATCGCCGTCGCCTCACTGTTATCAAGGCGTCTTGATAGATGTGCAAGGAATATAAATATATATAATGTTTATAATGCTGTGATATGATTTTACTTTACCATAGTTCTTGTGTCCTTTGTGCTCACTATCCCCATGAGTGAGAATTAAGTGAACATGATGTATGCTCTATCAACCGTGACCCTGCTCTGTTTCTCCATCCAATGGTTAATTCGAAGAGTGCTGTAGTGTGGCTCTTGCCATTTCACACATGGCTACGTAAAACCTGTGGGCGGTTGCTCCCAGGCCACTGTCCGTGTTTGTGTGTCCATGCATGGCTGTGTGATGAAACATTGAATTGTTCTATTATCGACCATTGGCTAGTCCCAGGCCCGATTCTTGTCCCTTAATTGTATTTTTCCTCCCTTCCTTATCTCAGTGGTGTGGCTTTATTTGCTGCAGCATGGCGTGCAGATCAGGCAGTCAACCTCATGTGGACCCATGACAGAGCTAATCCATCGCAGCTGCAGAATGAAAAGGCTGTTTGGAGTGAATCCATTCCAGACGCCTCAATGGAAAGCCTCTCTCAGATGCCGGTGCCCTTTGCAGCACTGACAGTGCTAGAATATGATGAAAAGGGAGCGTTCGGCGGCTTAGCTATGTTTGTGAAAGGAGAGAATGGCGGAAGAGAGAGGCACAGCACTGAAGATGGAGAGATGAAGCAACCAACTGTGTGTGTGTGTGCGTGCGTTAGTGTGTGCGTGTGTGTGTGTATAAGCAAGTGATGTGAACTGGATTATGGTTAGATGTCACAGTAGCTCCCGCTGCATGTCCAGCGCGTGCTGTCTGTTGATGTGTCAGGCACAGGCTTGAATTGGACAGTGGCTGAACGTAGCATGATGTCCACTTTGAAAGGAAACGTACAATGTGTAATCTAGGCCTTGCAGCGAAATAGTATGTCGCTGTCTATAGTGTAAATGGGCAGTGAGAGCGAGTAGCATAGCTTTCTTCAACATGTCAGGGCACAGAGAAGTGTGGTCAGGTCCGCCTTTTGTTCCCTCGCTTTCTTCTCAAGACTTTCTACAATGTATTTCCATCCTACCCAATGTAGCGCTGCCGCTGCTACTGTACAAGTCCCACCTCTAAGCTGTAAGGGGATAAGACTTCACGTCCTTTATGCGTAAAGAAGCTTAAGTTTGAGAATTGCTCTCGAGTGGCCGAAGTTTGAGAAAAGTCACTCCTCATTTCAGGAGGTTGTCTCTTGAGCCCTAGAACTCCCTCCAAGAGGATACATGGAGTAATGGAGTAAACTTTTGTTGCGTGGGAAGTTTCCGTTTCTGTTGCAGCAATGTTATTCTCACAATCCACTAATGGCTTTGTGATTAGGACACAAAGCATGTATGATTCCAAAATACATAACATTTGGAAAATGAACAAAACACATATATCTATATTGTTTTACAGCATATGTGTCCATTTAAAAAACAAACAAGTGTATCGTGTTTATTGAGCTTTTTTCCAATTCAATTCAATTTAACAGGCTTTATTGGCATGAAAGTTAAGAAAATGTTCCAGAATGAGGTCCACTATTGCCAAAGCATTAAGATACAGTTAATTAATTCTCTTCATTTTGGACACATTTTGGCAGATCAGTCACGTTCCAAGTCGACTGCATTTCAGCGCAGTAGCAAGTGGTTGGGTGACATTTCACAACATATCAGACTGTCACAAAATTAGACTGATCTATCATCTGATCGGATATGTTTTGGTGCCAAGCACTTATCAAGACAATGTAAGGTCTTCAAAGAGAATGAATTGGAACACATCCGTCATCTAATCTGAGGAAGATTCCCCTTCTGTCTGCAACTAACTTCATGAAGTGATTCTGAAAGTTAAATGAGTCATTCTCTAAGAAGTGTCCCGCCCCGAAATGCTAAGCATGCTCACATTTGTCAAAGAAGGCAAATGGAGGGCTTGTATGCCTGAGCCCTGGAATACAGCATTATAGCTCACTCACACTATCACATCCCTTTTCCACCTCTCCCTCTCCCTCTCCCTCTCTGCAACCACCAGTATTATCATTCATGGACGGAGCGCTGTCTCAGCAAGGGCACTAATAAGATGAAAAGTGGTGCTGGACTCTACATACTTAACCAGGGTGGATGGAGGCTGAGAAGGAGAGGGGATTCTTTAAGTGATGCCTTCAAGGTTAAACAACCGGCCTACCCATCTCCCATCCTCATTGACTTATTCTATTATTCTTTGCAGAAAGGCAGAACGCTGGGAGACGGGTTCTGGAGAGGTGCTGCTTTAAAATTCACCCCCGTAATCAAGTCTCACAATGCAAATCCCACAATAACTCGGCTCGGTTTGCTTTATCGCCATACGATATGAATTGTGATCTGTAATTTGATTAGTGAGACCAGGGGCAAAGGCTTAGTTTACATGCGCAGGAAATTGGCCTTGTGAGGGTGGCAGACATTCATCCCCTCTCGGTGGCAATATGCAGGAGACTCTAGGCTTTGCATGTGCATTAGGGCACTCATGGAACACAGCGATCTGAACTCCCCCCGAAGGACAGAAACCACCAGTCAGGAAGCATTATCCTCAGATGGTTTGCACTGCAACTGGGATATGGAAATTCTGAGACTCCTTGCTCTCCTGTCTCCTGAGATGCAAGAGGAAAGGAGCAGATGACGCACAGGAACTAGTTCAGCATCCTCAACACTGAATAGCACAGATAATTGATGTATACAGGGAAGCAGGAAAAACAATCCAGCATTTTGACATTGATGGAAAAATATATATGGGTGCCAGCCATCCACAAAGTTTACTCTGCTTATTTCTTTCAGTCATCCGAATAGGAACAAGAGAGGTTTTCAACTGCCACTGTTATTTCCCCCGCTGTGTAGAATTGGATTAAAAAGCAAGTCAGCAGGGCTCATCTCTTCGCGCTGGGCCGTTTGTTGCGACGCGAGAGACCCGGACCATTTCTGAGTGCAACAGTTTGAACGTTCGCTGTTGGGGTCTGACATGTTGAACTCTAACTCCCTCGTTCCTTTCCCAGCTATCCGCAGTGGCCCTTGCCTCTTCCAACTCCCGTCACTCCCAGCCCGGAGATGGTGATTAGGCCGTGTGTTTGAACACGTTGGCACGCCTTCAATGGCTGCTCCTCCTAGTGCAGTGGTGCAATCCACACCTCTCTTCATCTGCGATCCCGTTCCTCTGCGTTCTTCCTTCCTTCATGCTCCATTCTCCTTCCTTCCTCCATATTCATCTGTGAAGAGCATGCTTCAAGGCCTGCAGTGCTGATTGGGAGGATTAGTGGTGTGTGAGGGACTTTGTCACCAGCATTCTGGGAAATCCAATTACAGAATATCATAGGCTTTACATGTTTCATATCCTTTTGAATCCTCCTTAAAGCATCATTAAAGTTTGTTAGAGCTTTGGGTTGTGTAGTTACCTGTCCATGACGTGACTCCAAATATTGGAGAGACATCTTCAATAGTCGCTCCGGAGAGTAGAACTTGATAATCCAAAATTGTGTTGATTTCTCTCCCCATACACATACATGGCACGGTGAAACAGGTCTCAAAGTCACACTTTTAGCACACAAATGAAAGAGAACAAAGTGGATTCTGCCAATGTATAAAATAACAAAACCTGTTACAGCTTTTTTTGGTGTGTTTACAATGATTTACAATAACAAACACTGTGATTCGGTCTCGGAAGCTTCCTACCGGATCTTCTTCCTAATTCAAATAGTAAAATCAACACGTTGACATTTTTATTTCCATAAAAAGCTGAACCGTGTTTTGTTATTTTATACATTGGCAAAATTGTTTGTGTGTTTAAGTGCAACTTTGAGACTGTTACACTGTGCCATGTACAATGTGTATGGGGACAGAAATTATAAAGTTCTACACTCCGGAGCAACTACTGACAATATCGCACCAATATTTGGAGTTACGTCATGGTAAAGTAACTACACAACCCAAACCTCTACCAAACTTTAAGGATGCTTTAAAAACAAGGCAAGGTAAACCTAGCTCAAGCCGGATCCCGTGCAGCCAGTGGGGAACATTGTGTTACAGAAACGTAAACGCAGGGTCCGACATTAACGTTTTTTCTTACGTCATTAGACCTCATCAAATCTACTTTCACTTTAGTCAACGGGGCTATGTCAAGGCACACAATTCATGAATCTAAATGAAACCACCAATGTTTCGGTAGAACTACAATATAGGGGCATGTGGACGTACAGAGCTGTATTCTGACCTAGATCATTATTGCACTCGCCCGGTATTGCTAGCTTATACCGCCCCTTACTGCACGCCACTTCTCACGCACATTTCAACAATGGAATGAGTGAGTCAGAGAGTCATTGAGTAAGGGACTTTCTCTGTTATTGTTGTTGATGTTGAGCGACTGCCCTCGCTATGTAGTGTGGTGACAGTACCACCGAACGACATCTCTCACAGGGTGAGAAGAGAGATCATCCTCGAAAGGCTAAGACAGCCCTGAAGCTCACCTCTCGCCTCTGCATTGCAGCAAATGGTGAACTGCATGATCCTGTCGAAGAAGGGATCGTTGTTTGTTCAGTGTGATGGGCCGGGATGTCTGAGCACCGCTCGAGAGGTGAAGCAACCGGGGTTTGTCGTCTGTTGTCTTCTAGCATAGATGGAGCTTTATTGCCTGCGTGGAATTCGTTTTCACTGTCAAGGAAATGACATGCAGTGGACGTGGTCACGCAGACGGAGATGGCCGCTGAGCGTGTTCACAGTCTCATGCATCAGTTAAATCCTATCAAACTGAATTTCTTCTTGAGTTCTTAAGCAAACCGTCCTATCTTACAACTACCATCAAAACATCATGTTATCTGGACTTTTCAAATATCCAATGTGTTGAACACTCTTCTTGTTCAAACTATGATAATAAAGAAAAGCCTTCCTAAGCATGTTGGTCTGTTTGAACGGTGCAGTTGAGAGCCATTTAGTCCCTCAGGACATGGTGTTGATTGCCAGATAAAAGCACAATAGAAAGCTCTAAAATAAACTATTAGTAAGTACAACATACGTACATACAACACAGTAAAATGCACATCAACACATTAAAATACAAAATTAAGCATCATGCAGGTAAGCAAGCAGACAGACAAAGTCGCCAACACATTGGCAGGACTGGAGAGATAAATGAGGGAGAGTGTAAATGGTTATGTTCACATACCTGATTATCTTTTAGCCATGTTTTCAGAGTGTGTTTGAGGGATCTGTATGTATCAATATTGCGAATGTGACGGTATGGAGATCCAGAACTGGACAGCTCTCACTGAGAAGGCTGACTGGCTAAAGGAACGTTTCCTCAGCGGTAAGATACAGTCACCTATGGAGACAGATCTTGTGAATCTGGTGCTCAGAGTAAAAAAAAATCACTAAGTGGGGGTGGAGCAAAACCAGACTTGCATCACTGAATTTTACAATGTTTATGTCCCAACATAAAAGGTCATGCTTCACCAAGATACTGCAGTGGTGGTGAACCTTGAGAACCTGGTTTTAAATGGAGTGAAGTGGTTTTAGTGTTGTGTTGCAGGCTTGGGTTCAGCAGGTAAAGCAGTATGGCCACTCTCACAAGTAAAGGACCATGTCATCAAAGTGGCATGTGTGGAGAGGAGAAGGAGGTGGCGGTTGAGGGGATGTACAGAAAAACAGGAGATGCAAGAGAATACTTGATGAATAACAGTGATGGGGACCTAGAAGCCCGCGGGCCACGTCCGACCCCTGCGCTCCTTAAATCTGGCCGCCAGATCAGTTTCTCAACTACTGTGATTTTAACCACAGTCTCAGGACCCTTATAAACCTTCCATATGCATTTGTCTGGCATTGTTGTTGCTTACCTTTCATTTAAAAGAAGGTTATTTCTCTGTTTGATGAACCCTGAGCTGAGTGGAGTTTATGGAAGTGACCTTATCCTGTGTATTTTCAATAATATATACAGTGTAAAATAAAAAAAATAAAAAGGGCTGGTAAAGAAAATGTGTATTTGTACTGGCCAATTAATTCATATACATTATTCACAAGGGTTTAATTGGGATTTGTGATGTGGGAGAACCCTGATTGGCAGGTTTGTGCATGCACATGTATTATAAATGGACCATATATCAAGCCTCATATGATCTCTCTTGGAAGTGAAAGTATTTTGAGTAAATATAATAAGTATATTGTAAGTCACAATTTGTTTATTTCATCATTAACATCCAAAAGTTTCAATATACAGTAATGACTATCTTTGCTCTGAAAGAGTTCAGTGTGGTTATATCCAGGCTTCAGTCAATACGGTCTTCCAGCTGTATTACAGTCCATGCAGTCTTAGTTTATGTGTTAGCTGTCTTGATTAAAAATACTTGACTTGATAATAATGTCCATAGTCACTGACTAGCGAATAAAATTCACTCACATCTCAATATTGTTATAAAACATCTGGTTTAATTGGAATACTATGCCTATTCAAACAGGGAATTGTAGTTTGCATAAGTATTCACCCCCTTTGCTAAATTTGGGCTAAACTGCCACACCAGCAAAAAAACTGCTCAACCTTTCATATCATATGTGACTCAGATGTCATCTTAAGATTGTATTTAGGTGTTTTGAACATTTTTCTTTCACATTTTTTTTAAATTCAGATTTCCTTGCTAACAAAGCTGAGGTCAGGTGGCAACGATACATCTTAATGGGACTTAATGGGATTTTAGGGTGTATGGGGACTCTCCATCCCAAAACTTAGTACACAGTATATGGGATAATTGGTTTTCTTATTACTTTTGGGTCTAAAAGAGAATGTGAATCATGCAGACTAGAATTTGAATTGTATACATTCACACACATTTCCATAATTACCTTCTAACTTGGACAGAGTACTTTGCATAGAGCACAGACAAAGAAAATCCCCAAATGAATTTATTTTGAAATAACTACCACACAATGTGGTGTTTCCATAAAAAACCAGCACCACCAGCCAGTCTACAGGTGGATGTTGGTCTATTGAATAATGAGCCGTGCTGTCTGCCAGTATGGGGACGAGCCAGCTGTCAAATATAGCTTTAATGTTGCCTCAGTTGCAACATTGACTGACATCAAGGCTGTCTATTGTGTCCAATGTTTTGCCTGAAAAACAAATGAGGCTTCCAAGATGGTTTGTGGGTACAATAATTAAAATGTAATCAGTGGACTATACAAAACGCCCCACCTCTCCCTCGCCATCTTGCTACGTGAAGCCTCCTGTCATTAGGTAGGCTTGTAGGCTGCAAGTGCGTGGGTCATATCATTAATGTTAGTAGCAGGGGTGTCACTAATTTTTGTATGCTTCTTTGAATAACAAAACATGTCCAATGTCTTTTTGCAAATGTTCTTTGTGTTATTTATTACATTGCATTTGTATTTATTAGTTTACACAATAGACCATATTAACCATTTAGCCTCATTGACTTCCATGCAAGGCGCTCCAAATACTCAATTGCAAGTGTACCATTGGAGAGATGGAGAGTTGCAAGGCTGTCTATAATGACTATGACTATACTGAGCCATTGGCTCAAAAAGTCACTGGTCAGTGTGGCAGGTAAGCCTTACTAATTTATCTGCCATAGACATATTTTACCAGCATTTGGCACTTTTGACATTTGAATTTCAGACCATTTAGTATATACTATATGTATATACTATAAAACTCCCATATCTATATTTTGGTACCAAATGTATGCATGCTGTATTATGCAAATGTTATCAAGCAATAATGCTACTAGGCTTACTACACCATATATGAATGGTCTTCACGTGAAGGTTTCAGGATAGTGCATGCACCTCTTGAAGTGACAACATAATCTCCAACACAATCAAAGTCGCTGATCCCTCTACAGTTTGTTGGCATTTTCTCCTTTATTAGACAGCTCAAACGTGAGAGAGAGAGAGAGCGATGACATGCGACAAAGGTCCTAGGCCGGAATCGAACCCAGAATGTCACGTTTACATGGTATGCGCCTTACCCCATTGAGCCACCAGGATACCCAACAGACCCAAAGTATGACAGAAAGAGAATTGGGTTGGGGGAGGGGAGGGGGGAGAGAAACAAAAGCCTTTCCCCACAGAGTGCCTGGTCCTCCAGGATTGGTGGGTGGGCTCCAGATTAACCAGCGTTGGTGGGGGAGGGTCCCCCGGCCAGGCTCCTTGCCCCCCAGTCATCCATCACACACTCCAGCAGTCAAACATACTGACTGCAAGGTCTGCAACGAGGCTCGAGCCCAACGGGACCTGAGGCTATACATTTTGGGCCGATTTTCACGCCACTAGTTAGGGCTCGGGTCGGGCTCGGCCTTAAACTAAATCGGCCTATTAATAAAAATTACTAAGTTAACAAAATCAATAACAAATGTGTAAAATCCAAAGATGACTATACCAAACGTTTTACAATACAGCCTGTAAATCTCACACGCAGGCGGACTCGCACTCCTCGCAGTAGTTCTGCACTGGTGGAAGCAGCATGAGAGCTGTACCGTGTCTGTCAGTGGATGCAATACATTTTCTCCACAATGCACTGGCCTAATGGACTATTACGGATAGGAACTGTTTTTCCGATGTTCTGCAGATGAATAGTGATAATAATAATAATAAAAAGTTTTGTAGCCTAATTGTGATTCAAGATTCAAGATTTGTGTTTGTTCATTCCAGTCTCTGGTACCTTGGCTTGCTCGGCCAATCAGCTTGTCAAAAAGCTCATCAAACTTTTTTCCTCTATCAATAGCTTGAACTGATAGTAATATAATGCTGGTCCATGCTTTGGAGGTGTTTTGTGAAGTTGATTTAATATTTGAATTGGTACAAACCCATTGTTATATGGCTTTCCTTTCCTTGCAATATCTCAACCATGTAAATTATTGCAGCCATTCCTGTTATAAACAATATGACTTGAATTATACTTTTTGCGGACTCCTCCTCGTCTGAATGGTTCTCATCGTCAGCATTTTGGGATTGTTGAGAAGGGTCTTTTCTTGTTTTGTTCTCGGGATAAGCTGCTCTCACTAACTACTAGTGATGTGTGGGTCAGGTATATTTCAACCCGCGACCGCCCGACCCGACAATAAACATATCCTAACCCACAGGAGTCATTTTCATACACATAAAACAACGACCCGAAACCAATCCACCAACCTGGAAAAAAGAAAGAAAAAAAGCAGCCAGGTAATTTTCCAAAGACTCCTGTGTCTTGTCAAATGTATTTACTCTTGAATGCGCCTGTAGGCCAGTAACTATTAGGTTACACTTAATGCGTTAACTACATAGGCTATAATGTGTGAATGGCAGGATAAACCAACTGGAGATTGGAGATGTTTATTCCCTTAATACAATTTTCATTTCATTGAAATTTAATCTATAATTACATTGTGTGTGTACTGTGTGTAGCCTATCCGACCCGTTCTCGAGCAACAGGACCTATGTGGACCGGAGACCGAGACAGAGGCAAGAAATGCAGGACAAGTGGCTCAGAAGGGCTGTGTGAAGGAGAGGAAAACAGCTAAAGAGATACAATCATCGCTGACATTTACAGTGCCCAGCCCCCTTCCCAAGGCGGTGTAAGACTCTGGCTCATGGGTCGCCATAGAGCATGGAAGTCCAATTGCTTTGAGTGCATGAAAATGTTTTTTAGGAATTAGCCCAACATGCCTGCAGGATACCACATATCCCTCTGATGTAGCATTGCAGGCATCTCAAGCGATGGATCAGAAATGTAACGTCCCTGTAGCACTGCCGAGTGCCCTGATTATAGAGAAGGGAATGAGGGCGGCACACTGTGTGTGTTTGACCAGTGAACTGGAGATGGGATGCGTGGTTCCCTGCAGCAGGAGGGGGGTGGGCAGGGTTATACAAGCTGCAGAGGAAGAAAAACCATGAAGAAAGGAGAAAGAGAGGGTGATGGAGAAGTCTATTTGTGTTGTTTAGCGCTCAATCCTCATGCAAGCCACTTGTAATATGCATGGGCATGTTTATGTGTAAATGCATGTGTGAGGGCTTGTGAGTAAATATGCATTATTGAATTTTGAGGTGACACACACGGAATGACTGAATTATACTAACTGATGTGTTCCACCTACGACATTTATTTCAGTTTCATTTAATTACTGAGGGATACGGATTTATCCCCAACCTGACTGAACCATGAACTTGTACAGAATTTCAGCGCCAATCTGTGCTCCAAATGGCTCCAGTGAGGGAGCAGGCTGATATTAGGAGGAAACAATCTTAGGGGGGAAAGAGCGAGGCACTCAGGTGGAGAGAGATACTGCCATGCTTGAAGAGAATGTATGCTTTAGGGAAC
>OMOT01000570.1:4942-16970 GCA_900312575.1 Acanthochaenus luetkenii
AGCCGCGTCTGACGGCGGGCTGACCCGCGGAACCATCAAAATGTCGGGTATAGGCGCCTCGAGCGTAAAAAGTGTCTGACATGTGTGCTACTGTGTGGGGGGGCTCCTGCCTTATGCAGGCTGGTCCTGGGACCCCCAGATGACAGAGAGAGTGTTCACCTGCGGGCACAGAGTGCTTTGAGGGCGGGGCATCCGCGGCTCCATTGTACCAATAATCACGGTTGTTTATGACATATCTAATGATTTTTAAAAATCTTTACAAAATCAAGATAGCGTTCATGATAGTGCCTTTTATTAACAAATACTTTTGATATAGTGACATGTGACAGTAATGTTTACATTTGACACATACATTTATTGCACAGACATCTTTGAGGGGCATCTTAATCTCTCACCTGTGGCACCAAAAATGTCAGGACCGCCACTACCAAAACAAGTAATGTTTATCATATTGTAGGGTATTTGCCATTCAAAATTAATTATTTTTGCTCGCACTTGCTGGTTTCCCTGGAAATCTGTCTGACCAACGTCTGGAATGACTAACATCACCCATAATCAACATGAGATTCATACGCAATAGAAATGTTACTTCACTATGCCAGCAAATAGGATAAATCTTAGCATTAACCTGGCAGGTTTTCCAATCCCAAAACATATACGAGCTAATGTTAAGGTAGTAAATCGTACTGTCTTAACATTGCCTTAAGTTGTCAATTAGTGAATATGGTTGAGAAGGAGATAGTCAGTATTATCCCTTAATTAATGGACAGCCTCCAGCCAATCAGATTAGCATATTGTCAAAGGCATGGTTATAAATGTTTTACATGTATCTTGCCTTTCTCCCCACAGAGATAACATGAACTGGGATTCAGCAACTTCTCATGTAATATTATATTTCTCTGTGGTTATCTCCACCATGGCAGCCCATTTTCAGATAAGACAGGTCCCATTATTTATTATGGAGTAGCATTTTGTTTAGTCTGAAAAGGTTTTATTTTTACTGGCTATATCATGAGTAGTGTACTCTAGAGCGAGGAGTTTTCCAGAAGACTTGTTCCGGTCATCTGGTCCTCTGACAAAGAATTTCTGAAAGTTGTGGCATTTAAAAACAACCATGTGTTCTTGATGACTGACATATTCCAAATGGGTCAGGATATCCCCTTTGGCAGAAAAATGAACCAGTGCTGCATGTTTAGATGACCTCTTAAGGGTGCCGACTGGTCATATATGGACAGATCCAGTCTTTAGCCTTATTCAGACAGAACTGTCCTTATCTCGGGACATCCAGAGGTCCATTTATAGAAATTATATTATTTCTATATTTATACTGTTCTACAAAGCCAAAGAGAACCAACTGCTTGAAGTGAAGCTTGCAGTGAAGCTGTGAAAAATGACTTGATTTAAAAATATATATATATATATATTTTATCTCCTGTATCTCCACTAAAATTAAGGTTGAAATTGAAACAGATAGTATGTAGTTTGATGCAATATTTGAATTGGCCCACCCTCTGGATTGTCTCCACTCCACACTGAATCAATTACGGTCCAGTACTATTCTGCATGTTAGAATGTATTCTTTAGATCCATTCAAGTAATAGCTTTTTAACCACATCTATTTACAAAACTCCATGAGGCATATTATCATTATCCTTAGACATGTTACGTTTGAAAAGTGAATAGCAAATCTGCTGTACCTTTTATTTGTAAAGTAAAGAATGTCCATGGCAAATTACCAACTGTATTTTTAAGACCATATTTAAAGGGCCCCTGATAACACTAATCCCATGCGAATGTACATTACAGTAGAATTCTGGGCAGAAAAATTGGCTGTGCAGTATATATTTGCTTTGACACCTGCTGAAAATTGCTGCAGGTTGCATACTGTAGCTGCTCACGTATCCAGTTTGTTATTATTTCCTTGGTCGATTGTCATAGCAATTTGATGTGCATAAAATAACCTTTTGAAACCATGTATCATTTTGTGTTTTGACTTTTTCTGAGGTGCCATTTCACAAATCAGCCACTAAGAATGTTAGAACACGTTTAATTTCCACATCATAATGGTCAAATCTGGGGTGTCAGGTTCACTCTCAGGACAACTTGGTAAAAACATATCCTGTCCAAAGCTATCTCTAGAAAACACAGAGGTACAAGACAACCATGGGACTCAAGAAGTCTGGAGGGAAAAGAAAATTGTACAAAATCACAAAGAATCTTGAAACTGACTTATTGTATATTTTTCTTAACCTTTATTTATCCAGGGAAAATGAGCATACATGCCCTTATTTAGCTACACCCTGCTTTACATTTACATTTATAGTTATTCATACAGATTCATACAGGAGGATATAAAATAGCTTCAACACAAATGTTTGATCGCTATTCTGAATTAATGAGCTAGCAAGGTTTGACTATTTAATTTGAGCCAAAACCTGGCACATAGTCCTTTACTTGAATAAATGGGTCTTCACGCTGGCTTTTGAATAACCAAGTTTTTTAAGCGAGCCTCACAAAAACAGTAGCTTCAGAAATAACATCATTCAGCCCTGAAATCACAATGTAAGCAGGACAGTTAATTCATCCTCTGAGACCAGTTCAAAGTCATTGCGCTTTGACGAACTGTTCCTTTGATGTGGAGGCCATGTCCTCTTCTTCAATCAGTACATTTTTGATAGTCCCATCAGCATGTATGACAACAGCGGTCCTCTTCAGCTCCTCATAGCGCGTCTGCCGCTCAGCCACGGCCGTGCAGGCGTCCAACACCTCATCAGACTCAAAATCATAGTCCTGCTCTAGCTCGGGGGCACTGAGTATCAGCTTTTCGGCCTCCTCTTCTTGGCGTCTCTTCTCCTGGACTGCCCACTTCTGCTGCTGCAACCTCCATGCCCACGGCAAGTCCTCCTGCCACAGGGTGCGCTCTGATGGGCAGAGGTGGATCGCAACCTGGAAGGACCTCACAGCCTGCAGACAAGTACAGACATCAGCCTAGGACTCAAATGTTATTGACTTATTATACACATTATATTTAAAAAAAGTAAAGTTATGAAAAAGTCAGAAGGAAAACATCTGATTTGGTAATTACCAAGATATGTTTATGCCTATATTTCATCTGACATTTATATGATAAACTGGGTAAGATTCAGGGGTGTATGCTGGGTAATGCGTTGACCTCTCTATTTCTGATTTTTAAATAAAAACAAATATGATGTCCTCCTGTGTGTGTTGTTTATTATTACAATATATGAGAACACCACAAAACGGCAACAATTCTCTGGCAGAGCAAACCAAATGATTCTCTTAGGAATCACTCAACCCTCTTATGAATGTTTAAATCACAGAGACAACTACTGCTGTCGCTGTAACAGGTCGGGGGTCATAAAAACAATCTGAGAGCTCACTCAAACTGTCAGTGAAGAGACGTTTAGAACAGTATTCTCAAACAAGTCTTAACGGTTGGCCCAAATTCCTGTCGGCCCAAGTTTGTGGATTCACTGTAATTCTCACAGATTAATAGTATGACACTGACATTGGTGCAGCTGAATGAGCTGGTGGGTCTATCATTAGCAAGTCAGCAAGCAAGAGGCGAATCTTATTTATGCCATATTACTAGCAGATGTACTATTTCATTAAGAATACTTCAATGTCACTCAGCTGACTATGCATTTGCAGATCGATTTTTACATTATTAGCTCACAGAACAGAAATACAAATGTCCTCCTCCAATCGGTAACGGGACCATAGGTCAATCCTGAGCCATGACAATTTTCTGTTGGTGAAAGTGTGAAATTAATCCACCCCTAAGTGCTTCTCATCATGACTGATGAGTTGATAAATCACCACTGATAAGAGACTGAAAGGAGCTGGACGCTATTAAAAATAGATGTCTGAAATCGCTCAAGTAAATTCCAAAATTGAAGGGACTGAAACACAAGTTCCTTAAAATGCTAAAGGAGCCAAATAATGAAATGCTCACAAAGAGATACGTGCGCAGTTGACTTCACCTCCAAGGGTCAATTCACAAAAGTGACACAAACGACCTTGGCCGGACTTTCTACAGTAATGTTGAGCAATACAGCATAATATCATACTGCTAATGACATGCCTGTTAGGCCTACTCTTCAATGAAGTAACCACGATAGTGATGAAGGGGCAGCCAATGAAGGCAAAACCTCGGAAAGCCTTGAAATAAGCAAACCTACCACAAGGAACCTTGCAATTTAGGATAATTACATAGCCATCCAAAGACTCCAGATGCAGATGAGAGGATAAGTCCCTAATATTTCTTTTACAAACTAATCACATTGAGGAAAGCTTAGCTTTTCAGTAGTTGCACCTGTCTTCTGTCATGCAGTGAGCCACTCATGTGAAAAACCGATCAAATGTTCTCTGGCCAGCCTGCAGCTGAAGTCAGGCAAGGGAAGTGTCACGCATCAAACATGGAAGCATTTCATGAAAAGTAAAAAAGGAGCTCCGGCCACTTCCCCTCTAGTCTCTTCTTGGTCTTAGACCACATGGCTTTAACAGAGACAATTTTACCACACTGTTCATCTTATCAAGTCATTTAGACTAATGTCAAGTCTTTAAATGTTTTTCCCATAAAACAAGTGAAATAAATCTGTCAATGGAGCAAGATACGTTCACTTGTTTACAATTCAGTTTTCCATGTTCCATGGATTTCTTCAAACAAGTTCACTCCACTGGCATCAACATAATGTCACTTTATTCAAGAAAATGTTACATTATTGCAGTGTATCAACCATTAAAATACTCCTTAAATGCAGGGTTGTTTCTATGTGAAACACTGAGCCTTCCCATATGCCGTGTCTCTCTTTATCACCCTCCAGAAAGGTCTTGATGGACACCTCACATCAAGCCAACAATCCTTTCAACTTGATGCGCAACTTGTAGCATAAATAAACAAAACCTAATGAGCAAAATCAATTGCAACTGACAGTCTTTGAACTGCGATATGATTTCTGATAAATGAACGGTCTATGCCCAAAACCTCAAATCAAATGTTGTTGACATGTCTTGGGCACACTACAGTCTCAAGCACCAAAAACGCCCCTTCAGGCTGATGACCTGCTTCTCTTTAGAAGATCATGCTTAAAAGAGCTTAATAATAATGAACAGTTTTCTTCATAGTGATAGAGCCCTCATGCTGCAATGGCAGTTTCAAGTATTCTCACAACATTTAAAAAAACAACAATGAAATAAGTGACTAACAAAAAAACAAGCTGTGTCTGCTATATGTCTGTTTTAGGTACTTTCCACATTTTCCTAGAGTGAGAGAGAAGGGAAATTAAAGAAGGCAGGAAGAGAAAATGGGGAATCACTGCACTCACATTTCTACGAACATGTTGATGCATACAAAGTTTCTAAACTTGACTGAACAAGTCTGACTAAAAATAGATGTGCATGTTTTTTCTTCCGTCCTAATACCTTCATTATACATGGAGGTGTGTCTATATTTGGCCTAGCTTTAGCTCAAGTAACTTTCAACACTTGTTTTGGGTAGGACAGCTCTCTGGCCCCGGGACATGTGGGACCTACACACAGTGCCATTAGCCATAGGGTTTCTGAGTTCAACCCTTTTTGCTCTGCTCTAAATGGGTGAGCAGTGTAGCTATGATCAGCAGGTTTCATACACTCACACGTCCTGGCGTGTTCTTGGGGCACTTTAAGCAATCCTCCATGCCCCGGGCACCTGGGCGTGCTTTGAAAGAGGCACTTCATCTCAGAGGCAGGGAATTGGCAAAAAGTAATAAATACGTTTCAATAGAAATGATTGATGCATCTTGAAGGGTTTCAGGATGAGTGACAAGAAAACAATAACACCACCATACCACCTTACTGGTTTATAATCCACCACGAAAACAGGCATAGTTCATTACAATTGCAAACATTTGAATGAAGATGTGAACCATCATTAGCGACTCACCGTGTGACATGCCATCAAACGTTATATGTAACACTTCTGAGTCTATGTTGGGACAGTCTATTTAGGTGGCAACAACCAAACTCACCAGGTCTACCTCTCCCAGGTTTAGCTGGGCACGGCCCAGAGTCTGCCAGCCCTCCCACCAGAGGGGGCGGAGCTTCACTGCCATCTCGGCTGCCTTCACAGCTGGGAACACTTCCTGGAGGGTGGACAATACCTGTAGGTCAGACAAAGGACAAGGGTTAAAGGCTCTTGGAGTGTGTGTGTGCATGTACGTGTATGTGTGTGTGTGCTTATTTTGAATATGGAGTTACTTTCACAAAGGACAAAAAAATGTGATTCCCAACATCACTCTTTCATGTTCACAATAAAGAATCATTACATTCCATTTTGTAAGGACATTGAAATGCAGCTCATTGATCTGCAAGCCTTAAAATATGCAGGGTGGCATAATGATTAGGTAGACCGTCCTTCAAGGCCTGGGTTCAATCCCGTGTTAGAGAGCATCCGTCCTGTTGAACTGTCCATAAAGCTACATGTGATAACTTGGCAAGTCAGCGGCCACTCTGGTCATAATTTGCAACTGCTCTCTGTCGATTTTTACTGTCGTCACACTTTTAATGACATCAGACAACAAATGTGTGCTGCGGTGTGTAGCTGGATCAGTATGTGAAAACAAGCGGAATTGTAACATTATTTTTTCAAATCATTTGTGTACCTTATATAAACCGTTGCAGCAGAGCTCGCTTGAGCATCTTCGTCCATGGTGGCAATGGTAGTTAGCATTAGTGTCTACTAACATAGCGCCCGGATGTTACATAAAACGCATCACTTCCCGTGCAACATTACTATTTCCCGTCAGTGTACCATCAAGCCACCGCCACTCAGAAGTAGATGTTCCAGAGGGTCTCATGTTATGTTGATGGTTTCGTTGGAGCTTGGAAAGGCCAAACACTAATTAGCAATTAAACTAGCAATTAAAAGTGAATGTTTTATCACAAAAAATCATCACATAGAGCTTTAAGCAAGACATTGAATCCCTATCAACTCCCATGGCACGGTTCTGGAGTTCTCTGATCTCTCTGGAAGGGGACAGGTTTCATTAAGAGAACAATAGGGAGCCGAAATTCATGTGATTTCCATCAACCCTTTGATTGACTTTGCCTAAATGAATAGGAGGTTACTTCCTATAAGTAACCTAAAAAGCATATGGCTTTGATTTTGAAATATGTTGTAGGAAGCTTCACAGTCAAAAAGACATGCAAATATATGTGTTTGTGTGTAGTGTGGTGCATGGTGTGATGGGCGGCAGTAGCTCAGGAGGTAGAGTTCCCGCCCCGCAACTGCAAGGTCGGCGGTTTGAGTCCAGCTCCTCCCGGGAAAAAAATCTGTCGTAGTGTCCTTGAGCAAGACACCTAACCCCAAATTGCTCCCGTTGAGCAGGTTGGTACCTTGCATGGCTGCCTCCGCCAACGGTATGACATGTAAGTCGCTTTGAATAAAAGCGTCTCCTAAATGCTGTAATGTAATGTATGTAAGTCGCTTTGAATAAAAGCATCTCCTAAATGCTGTAATGTAATGTATGTAAGTCGCTTTGGATAAAAGCGTCTCCTAAATGCTGTAATGTATGTAAGTCGCTTAATGGTAGCAATCTCCTAAATGCTGTAATGTAATAGTTTAAAAACAAAAATTGGGAGACATCATGGAGATGGTTACACGCAGACTATAAGTACTTTTCATCCATCAATTAAGCAACCTAAATCAGTAACAGGATATAATTTCTTAAAACAATGTATTGTCGTTCATGCTATGTGCATGCACATTTGTATTGGCTGTTTTGGATTTATTCAATCATTTTGGTCACTTTGCATACAGATACAACACCAGGAACCCATGAATGGGTGTAAGGCTGTTTCAATAAGGAAGGCAGAGGATTCACATCATACCTAATTTCCCATAATCAAACTGCTGTCAGAAGATTCAAATCAATTTTCGATATATCACAAGAGTCACACGGACAATGCACTTCATGATCGTACCTTCTTTTCAAACAAATCCACCATGTCAGCTTTAGCCACAGTAGACCTGTAGTAGCTCCAGTCAATGGCGACAGGCTTCTCGGGCAAAGACGCTAGCCTGTGTACACAGATTCAGCTGGTCACAAATAACCTAGATAACTAATATTGTCTTTAGTGTTAAATAGTTACAAGGCCCTCATATCCAATGAAAGTGGTGTGTAAGCCCAAATACTAACTTGGCAGCGATAGCATCACTGCGTGTCTTCAAGTTGTTGAACATGCTCCTCTGATTGGGTGGCACCCTCTCTGCAAAGGCCACCCAGTCAATGGCCTTCAATGAAGCACGTCGCCCAGCCATTTTTCAGTTAGTTTGCTAAGAGTGATAGAAACACTTGATTAACACTTGCTCTAATGACTCTCACTCCATGTGCTCTAAAAAACAAACCTATCTCCCCGTTTCTGATCATTGTAGGACAACAGGAATATTTGTAAATTAGGGCAATGTGGCTCTGAACCTTGCAGTCATAGCTGTAGATCTGGGGGGAGAGAAGGGGAAATGTCCCCCGATGAACAGACAGCCATGTTCCATCTGTTTCATTGTCTGTCCTGCAGAGTATGGGTTGAGTTACGCAACGTCTCGCCGCATTTCACAATGACCAACAATTATCCTCCCTCTCATACCTGTATACTTTTCTCATGTAAATGTTTATCTTTTGTTTCAAACTTGTCGACGAAATTAGGGAAAGCAGAGTTGCATTTAGGCTACTTGTGTGGTGTTTGATCCGGAGTGTGACCCCCAGCCAAGTTGAAGTTTAATCTGGTTGCTCGTTGGATGTTTTGGTGATCTGGGAATTTAAGCTTATTCTATTGCTGTAGCTACTCGTTGCGGGTCGTTCTGAATAAAAGCGTCAGCCACATGCCTAACATGTACAAACAAACGTGTCAATGACAACGGGGTGAATACAGACGGTGGGAGAGAAACAGCTAGCTAACTAACATTAACGTAACGTTAGCTCATTCAAAAACGTCGAGGCATATAACGTTAGCTAGCTAACTACTTCTACCTGCTGGGCAGTTCGCATAGCAAACAAGGTCAGGACGGGATTACTGGGGTGCGAATGTAAAACAGCCGTTACATTTTAGTGTCGTTTGTAAACATTTAATCATGAATAGGCTGCGTTTATACCTACAAATATCAAAACGAGCGACTGAAAGTCATACCGTGTAGCGGCCGCGGACTCCGATAGTGTTGACAGCTGACCGGAAACGGAAATGGCCAACCTTGCGTGTAAGACAATGCTGCCACCTGCTGGTTAGTCTTTTATTGGCCATTAGACCACTGGCCCTACCAGCCTGGGACGATTGTGAGCGTGTAAAACACAACTGTATTAAACAAATGACACAGTGACACACAAATATCATATCAGAGCACAACCATGACCACCACTTCTCATATATTATCATCAAAATATTTAATTAATGATTCCTGAGTGAAAACACAACATCTTAATTCATCTAATGCAGCGTTTCAGTTTAAATGCTCACCCTATTGTATTAACTTGATCTGTTGTGCTGTCTACATTCTTATCTCTACTTTTTAATTTTTACTTTGATTCTGTCGGTGCAACAATACGATTTCCCCTCAGGGAACATTGAAGTTTCATCTTTCTCTTTCGTCTCTGGCTTCATGAGGTGGCTCTCACTTCCCTCTTTACTGATCTCATCTGTTTCTTCTTCCACAATTCAAAATAAAACATCAGAGAAGGCTTATGAAATCCAAAAGTGATACTGCCAAAGCTCACTAAATCACTTCTATAATGTTTGTGAGTGGACCATTGAAATCAGGGTTAATAGACACGAAGCACCACTGAGGCACAGGATCCCAGCATTCACATCTCTAAATATCAAAATCTATACCACATTCAGCATCTCAATGAGCATCTTAATGAACAATGCACTGGAAGGGAACTGTATATTGCAAACAAAATGATGAGAAAATGTTTCTTTGCAAAAAAACAACAACCAACACAATAAACATTGCCAAAGTAAGCTTATAAACACAGGTGCCACACACAAATCAGGCCACATCAAGAAAGCAAAAATAAAAACTACCAGTCAACTGAAGATTGCAACCTCTTTAGCCAGCGATTAACAGAAAGCCGGAACAATCCTGGGCAATTTGAAAAGGACCAGACTCATATAATCTGCAGCAGCAAGTGTTTTTTAGTTCTGTTAGTGGCAGCAGACACACACAGGCTACTCAGTGTGAGGAAATCAGCTCTTTGCTGCGGCATAACGTTGCATAATGTCAGCTGTAGCCTCTGCTGTGCTCACAGCTACTGCTGCTAACAGGGATTGTCAGGGAAATATGAATGACACTTTTCAACAGACAGGAGTCCCAGTACATTTCTATTTAAATGAACCTGACTTTCTTTGACTGGATTTGAAGATCTTGGTTGTGGTCAGTATGATAAGGGTTGTGTGTGGTGGTCAAACAACTATTATTATTTATTTATTTATTTATTTATTTTTCATCTATAATATTTGGGAGGATTTTTACGCCATTGTGCGGTTTTGAGCAATTATTGGGCTGGAAACTGTCAATCCAATCTGGCAACACTGAGCTAGCCTAGTGTGTCACCATCGTAACCTTTCACTTGACTTCTGACAGCTGTCTCTGACATTACCTCCTCCTCGCCCCATGAAGAACTTCCTCATGTCCAATCTGCAAAAGGAAATAATGTTTTTGTGACTGAAACGTGTCAAGAGGAACCAACTGCAGCACTTCAGCCAAGTGCTACGAACTGAAATAACCTACGATGGATATCAGCTTGACATAATTATCCTTAATTTGAAGAAAACGAGAGGCATCGCCACAAGGATACTGACGCTTTACTGATTCATGTCCCACTAAGTACAGCGTAATTAAACAGTAACAATGTGGACATTTTCTGAACATTGTCTTTTGTGGGCACATTGAAGTACCATTGTAATTATTTCACCCTATTTGCGACACCGCTCTATCTAGATTAAGTAAAGGCAAGAAAATAAATCATGATAGACGAGGTGGATGGCTGTAAACAATGGGGCTGAGTCAAAATTGTCAACATGTCATCCTATTTCATTAAATGAGCTTGATTTGTGTATTCTGAAGCAACATTACATTCCTTGTCAAACTACTTACTTAACATTACACATCACACTTGGACCAGACACTTGGAGAAGTGAAATATGGCACACCACCAAGCATGGTGGCATAACTGTGCGACAGCTGAGCATGTGCCTGGAAGAAAAAAAATCACCATAAGTGCATCTCTATTTCTAATAATAATGTAATAACTCTTTTTAAATGAATGTATGACTTAGCAGCAAACATCAGCTGCATGGAATATAGGCTAGGCAGCAAATAATAAATAATAAATAAATAAAGTTGCTTTTAACAAACATTCTAAAACATAATGACCAGACAACTTGGCCATGGAATACTTGAAATAACCATTCAGAGGGTTTTGAGGGTTCTGCAACAATACATCTTGTGTGGTGTTCGTGTTTTTGTTACTCACCCAGTGTCTGGTGGACCCACATTATTGTTTTTTTTTTAAACAATACAGCCATAACAATTTATGTACAATTACTTAACAGATGTTGACTTTATCTCAATTACGAGCAATATGGACAGCATATATGGTTAATATTTAGTATTTACCTCTGCTAGATCACATTGATCAATAAAAAGTGCTATTCATTTTTTGGTGATAAAATGTGATAATTGATTTATACTGATACTACTACTACAACAACTACTACTACAACAACTACTACTGCTGCTGTTGCTACTACTACTACTACCAATACTACTACTACTACAACAACTACTACTGCTACTGCTACTACTACTACTACTACTACAACAACTACTGCTACAACAACTACTACTACTACTACTGCTGCTACTACTACTACTGCTATGACTATTGCTGCTGCTACTGCTACTATTACTACTGCTGCTGCTACTACTACTGCTGCTATTACTACTACTGCTATAGTAGTAATATACAAATATATT
>OMOT01000573.1:0-12419 GCA_900312575.1 Acanthochaenus luetkenii
TCAGGGTAAATGTCATGGCCTGAGAATGCATTGTGTGCACATATTCTCATGTAGTGGAATTAGTAGTATTTTGCAGCCAGATTCCCTTCCAAGAGGTAAAAAACCCATTTGGCACACTTGGGTACCTTGGGTATCCATTTGGCCTGGTACTATCATCACTAAAACCTCTGTAGAACCTATATGCTTTGTTGTATTTCAATGTGCTTTGGTACAGTTTTGGTCAAGGAGTTGCTGAATAGATTCAGTGGCATCTTTCTACATGGGATCATTGCTATCATGGTGTTATCCACTGTTTAATTTAGAAAACACTTTAGGCGAGGATACAAATCTAAATTTCTCCTTTGGTTTATCTAAGTTTACTCTGGCATACTAACAGTCAGAAGGTTACTGATACTGGGAATATATTCTACAAGTTATTGTCTATCCATAGATGTCAAGGTCATGCATATAGACCTGATAGATGTGGAGCTATTCTTGATTTAGTTTGGGTACGTTCATTCAGGTGAGCATACCCTCCCAGCACCCTAGGGTGGAAGAGGTTTAGAAGACTTTAAGATCCAAATGCAATATAACAATCACAACATATCATTAGATGTAATTAATTTAACTCAAACAAAGTCAACAATACATATAAAGAAAATAATCGAATAGAAGATTAAGATGTATTATGCAGCTCTTAATTAAACATATTACGATATTTGGAAAGTAGAGGGTTGAAATTCCAAGAATATTGCTTTTATTGGTTTTAGTCAGTCATGAATGTAGTTTTAGAATTGATTTTAAAATTGTACGGATTACTTTCAAGGCCAGTCTTTTAACTCCTCAGGAGCTAAAGCACAAGCTGAGATCAAGCAGGGGCCCTGGGCTTTTGAGGAACTTGTGAAGGCAAAATCAGTATTATCAGATTATTTTACGAGTAGCATATAATACTACTACTACTACTACTACTACTACTAACAATAACAATAACAATACTAGTACCAGTAACAACACCAACACCACCACCAACAACAACCACACACAAAATATAATAATGATAATACATTTAGTTTGTAAAGCACCATTCATATAATTTTCTGCCCAAATTACTTTACAAAAAAAGTAAAAAAAGAAGAGGAAAATAAAATATAAAATGAGTGCTAATTTAAAAAAAGTAAAAAGTAAAAGTAAAAAAAGGAAAATAGCAAAGATGTATCTGAAAATTTTATTTTTATTATATTATTATATTAACCCATTATATTATAATATTCATACAGTATATAAAAGAATACTCATTTTGGATCTAAAAAAACACAACCAAAAAACAATCATATTTGTGATATCCCTAAATATCCACTAGATGTCAGCATTTAACCGAATAAACTTTCATCTGCCTCACATAAGTGGACAAACCAAATAAAAGTGTAGGTCTATTATCTTATCACTTAAAATGATAAGCTTTCACATTTCTCTGGGAATATGTGTTATCAACATGCACACATATATTTAACATAATTGTGTAGATGTTTTGTCTACTGTAAGTACACAAGGTGTATGGTAAAATGCCACGTAACTCAAACAAAACCCTCTGAACTTTCGGAATCTTTCTGTACACTCAGGGATGAAACAATCTCGGCAGACTACTGTATAAACGGCATATCCACATGTCAGCAGATCCTAGAGCTAGGATATATGCAGCATTTACACGCCCTTGGCACTTCACTGCCTTTCATCACTGCCTTTCACCGCAGACATCCCATGCTTCTTCGCAGACCATCTGTCATCAGTACGCAGTACTGTATGCTGCTGTCTTCAGGCCAAACCCAGTTTATGATCCCCTCTGCCACCTTCCTGTGTTTAAAATGCAACTAACTCCTCATCATTCTTGACTTCTGGGAAACGCTCCCATACCTATTCTTTTGCTGGCGCAGTGACACATCACCAAGTATGACCATCACACCCATTGTCCATCTGTTCCTCATAGAGAGCATAACGATCACTGTAATTAGCTGCATGAGGAAGTAAAAAAAATCCCCACAGACTCCAGTAGAAACGTGACTTTCTGCATCCACATCACAACCAAAAATAACAATGTGGGAATGCGCTTTGGATTCCAACACAATTGCTTTGACAAATGACCTGTTTTTCCATTCTGCAACAAATATCCACGACGTCAAAACAGCAACAGCATTGTGTTCGACTTATGAGGATAAATAAGTCTGATCTTGGTTCTCTCTTGGGTTTATGAGAGACATTAAACAACATCAAAAATAACTAGGCTAAATATATATCTATATAGACAGAAGCAACATATGGTTGAAGTCCTAGTATGTCTAGATGTCTTCAGAAGTAGAGCTGATTTTGTTGCATACATGCATTACATTGTCATTCTGGAACAGGCAGAGTTTCCCTTTGCTTGGCACCGGTCGTCTTGCTTCTACTTCCACTACAATTCAGAATTCCAAGAGAATCCTAGAATGAAAGGTTTTACCCAGGAAGTGGCCTTATTGCTTCTCATTTCAGTCAACCAAGTTATCCAAAAGATTTCCATCTTGAACGCTCAGCCTCCAGACAGACAGACACAGTCCGCCTCACATCTTGGACCTGTCCTCTGTGATTCATCCTCTTATCTCTGAGCACGACATATGAGCTGTCTGCAGCGCCAAAGGCCTGGAACGGCACGTGCCCCCCACCCCGCATATCCAGTTCTACGCGTGTCTTTGTTGGAGTTTGTGTGTGTGTGTGAGTGTGTGTGTACACCGTGCTGTGTGCGCCTGCATTTGATTAACATCCTCAGCCAGACCCACTACATTCATTTATTTAAATCCAAGGTGTCCTTTGGCTCCCTTCTTCACATATCCCCTCTTCCTTCCTCCACCTCTCTGAGCTTTTACTGCTTCCTCTCATCTGCCTCCATCTTGACGTATCTATTGTCAGCTGACTTCCTTACAGATCAGAAGGAAAGAGTGAAGAAGGAGAGCGCCAACATCGTCATGCACAATCAAACCCCAAAAAACAAACAATCCATCACTCGAGGGAATACTTTTACAATTTACAACCAGCTCAGATCCACCACTTTGAACGGAGTTTGGTTCCACTTCCTGCTCCCAGTGAAGAGGTAGTAATGGCTCAATCATCTGTGCAAGTGACCTTACAGCTCTGTTAGACTCTGAAGACTCCTCCAGTTCAAGGCCTTTACGTCAGTTACGTCTGCCTGCCCTGCTGGGAGCTGGGCGTTTGGCGTCCCAACCCACTGGTCAAGGAGGAGATCACTCTATTAATCGTTCGTTTAATCTTTTAATGGCCATACAACAAAGCTTCACAACAAAGAATGGGAGGAGAAATGGCGAGCTATAGGCAGACATGTGTGCAAACATTTAATATGTATTACACATGTATACACAAACATACGCACACACACATGCAGACATTATGCGAGCACATGTGCACACACACACACGCGCGCGCGCGCACACACACACACACACACACACACAGAAGCCCCATAAAATGTCATTATATGAACTCATCACACTACGTGGGGTTGAAGTTTATGGTTCATTGTCTTGGTAGTCAATATCCTAATGGACCAAGATTTCATTGAAATTACAATTAAGGCTATTGACTTTCTATATACGCTCTTTGACAGGACTGACTGAGATTGTATTAGGCCCCTTTAGCTTTTATTTAGTGTCTCCTTCAATCTGTCTTCTCCCTATAGCGCCCTTGACCCGACGTCTCCCCTCCTTCCCCTCTCCGCTTCCTTCCTCCTCCTTCCTTCATGTCTTCCTCTGCTGTGTGTGAGTGTAACCGAACAGCCCTGTTTCTGAGCGATAGGTATGCTCTCGTCCATCTGACGGCACATTTAAATATACATTTTAAGCCTGTAGAAATTTGGAAGCATAAGCGGAATGATTGTTTTCACAGCCGCGCACTTGGCGCCGACGCTCTAGGGATGGAGTCCGTGTGGTATGTGCTAGGCAAGCACAGTTCAAAAAGGGGAATCGGGACTCAGAGTGTGCCATTAACAGCGAGACACAGTGAGCAGGACAGGTTGAGCCGCAGTGTACAGAGGAGACGGGATGGTGGTTGATGGTAGGTGATTGATGGTGTTGCCCGCAGCGCTGTCATTGAGTCATTGAGCTGAAGTCCTCTGAGTTGTTAGTATTGAATCAAGCATCTGTAATGAAATCATAGGCCCAGGCGGTGCTAAACGCCGAGATCCCTCTAATGCAGTAAGAGTGATGATACTGCTGCTCTCGTGTTTCATGTCCCTGTGTGTGGGTTTCCTGTTTGAACCACAGTGTAAAAGACAGAGGTAGATTATTATTATTATTACAGATAACTTGTTGGTTTGGTTTGATTTGAAATCAACAAAATTCTTAAAATGATACAGTATTTGTTTATGTGAAATAGAGAAATCCCAATCAATATGATACATGTACAGATATATGTCTGAAGGTATTAATAGAGAAATATTGACGACTTACTGGGTTTCACAAGTGTCAAAACATAGTACAAGGGCGTACACACAATAGCCAGTAGAGCATGTATATTACTTTACATACTGTACATATTCAACATCTTGTACATTCACTACTTCAGCAGAACAGTTGATTCTGTATACAACACTGTATCAGAACACCAAATCTACAACTCCAGCTGAGATTTTCAAAATCTCAGTAAATGGCTTAATCATGCAAATGTTGTATTTGGATGACTAAACCAGCCTCATGGCAAGGCGCATTGTTTTACGGGAATGAGATTCATGCCGTCTCAGGGATAATTCCTCAGTCACATGCGATACAGTCAAAACAACCCTTCTCTGTATGGGAATGTTGGGTAGCTCACTCCCTCTGTGGTCAAACCACAAACGGAGTCACAGACTTAAAGGAGAGTGTTGTAAAGTGCATAAGCAGGTGTTTGGTTCTTCCCTGTACTTACTGAAAATGACCATCTCGAATAAGCCGTTAAATTTAGTATAGTATTTGGGAACAAATGATTGCTCATTCACCCCTAACTCGTTTGCTCTGAGTCCTGGTCACTCACCTACTCACTCACCCATTCTCTTATACATGTATTGTATACTTATTCATATATATATGTAAGTAAGCATGCAAGTGAATGGGTGACTGAGCAGGCAACACAATATAAAAAATACAGGCTACATTTTGAAGGTAATGGCCAAAATGTGACTGATGGTTAGTCAAAGTAAAAAACACGGATATGAGCAATAGGCTACACATAAAAACATGATCTTTGACTTGTAGTTAAACTACTTTTGTTATGGGAAGAAGCGGATCAAGGCACACTGCCATGCTGACGTCCAAAGCGATGTATCATACAATATTCAATAGGCAATATTAATATTTTCATAAGACATCAACCTGGATTGAAGCGATGTGAACTGTGTCTGCTGCAGTAAACCACACCGGCTCCCATAGGCTACTGCACCTTCATTCAGCGGTGGGACAACAGCACCCTTCAGATACGGAAGGCTTGAAGTTTCCAAATGACTGATGGTTTCCAATGATCCACATGGAAAGACTGTAACAACTCTAATATTAGAGAGTAGAAGCTGCACACTTGCTCTGGTAGTGTAACAGCTAAAACACTCACACTTCAACTGATGCATACTGACATTACGACTGTAAGTCAGGGCTGCCAAAAATAATAATAATAATACAGTACTGTGCAAAAGTCAGAGACCACCCTTTCATTCATTCAATTTCCAGTCAAACCATTTAGTACTTATTATTCATTTTCTGGTGTCAAAATAAAATGCATAATGTTTCCAAAAGTAAAAAAAACAACATTGTAAGATATAGAGAAAAGGGGACTCCTAACAACCGTGTAAGACCTGGTACATCACAAAAACTATCACCGTCAGATAAACAGTATTTAAAGCTTTCAATTTGAGAAACAGGAAAATATTGTTATTGTTCTGCTACCTATCTTGGCCAGGACGCTCTTATAAAAGAGATTTAAAAGCTCAATGAGACTATTCTGATTAAATAAAGGTAAAAAAAATACGTAATGCAATACCCTCTGGAAAACATTAGATTAGGAACAAATTCATTCTACAACAAGATAATAACCCCTGCTTTTTTTCTGACATAAATGAATAACTTGCACTTAATGGCCATTTTGACTGGAAATGAAATAAACAAAAGGGTCTGACTTTTGCACATATATAGTTATTTGGTTCTTTGTCTCAAGGCATCATCTACTAACTATCATGTATCAGTACGTTTGGACAGTTTAAGTGGGTGGAATACTTGGCTATAACTATTATAAAATATAATGCAACGCAAAATTTATGTCAAATTGTCTCATTTGCGGACATTGTTTAGATTACACGTTATTTAGAGTGCTGCTCATACACGTTTTGTGTAAAGATTGACTAATGAGGCCAATCATTCTGTATCTGTATCTTTCTGTTCCAGCACAACCTATAACATATAGAAATACAATAACTTGTGATTGAATTTAATCTCAATCATCTACTTTTTGTGATGTACACTATATCATTAAAGGATTCCCGTGAGTTGTTCTGGCTGTCCGGGTATTTGTTTGGTTAGATCAATTAACATTCTGTGGAGAACCCTGAAATTTCCGTTCGGACCGTATCTACATGGACATTAGCGTGCCCAGAGAGCAAGTCCTGTGGTATTGAAAGGTGATATGTCAGAGCAGCTGCTCGGTCTCCACAGCCTGCCTGGCCTGCCTCCCAGCTGCCGATGAGTAGTGTGTGTACATCATGTGTGAATGTACCGTGCAAGTGCATACATACATACATGCGTATAACTGTGCGTGCGTGTCTGTGTGTGTGCTTGTGTACTTACACAAGGATATGCATTGCAGAGGGCAGTTACTCATGAATCTATGTGAGCAACACTCTGCTCCTCTGTAACACCAGCCACGCTGTTGAGGTTCAAACCCACATGGCCTCTGTGTCAAACATCAACCGGGTTTTCATGACTTCACACTCTCCCCTTTATTTGCATTACGACCCCTTTATATGACATGCTCAAGGCCCAAGGGATGCTTCTTCTCCTGTTTGATTCAGGAGGGAATTTGAATAAGGTAAAGAGTCACACGGGGATATATGTCTGTCTTTTCTGTGAGTGTGTCTTGTGTGTAGTGACTTTGAACATGTGTAAAAGGAGCACGATTTAATGTTGACATGAAACGTGAATATGATTTATGCGTGTATGTCAATGTAAGGAGACTGTACAGCCATGTTTGAAGTCCTGTATGCAAAACGTAACTATTGTATGATTGAATAATTTGTGTCTCGAAGTGCATGGAAGAGCGATAAAAAAAAAAACGGACCTCACAGTGCTTTGAGAATGTTCAATTAAATTTAGCCATAACCTGTCCAGTGGTGTTTCCCTGCTTTCCACCCAGAGCATGCTGGGATAAGCTCCAGCCCCCGTGACCATGGATCGGAATAAGCGGGTAAAGAAAACGCATGAATAAATGAAATGTTGCCAGGTTTGCTAACTTTTATTGTCTGTGGCACACTGGAGGGGAAACTAAATGGATTTGCAGTAGCCATCCCAGAGATACAAATCCACTGTTTTCAACTCACAGCATTTTAATGATCAGCTATTTATATGTTGTGTGCTCGAGAGGTGTCATGGGACAGTAGTAAAACAAACAAATAAACAAAATGTTAAGATATGTTAAGCCACCTACAGCCATCATAATAGAGATAGGCCAGATCAAACCAAGCACTTTATTGAGCAGTGAGAGCCCCGTTTTTTTCACCAGTACTGTATCCTCTTTCCACTTCTATTTGGTTCTCAGATAATGATGAACATAAAACTATTGCTAAATAAGGCGTGCATTTCATGTTGTGGAGACAGAAAACTCTGAGGATAGCACTTAAACAAACTTGGTCCACCCATCGTTATTTCTTTAATCATCCACATATATTTCCCGAACACATAGTCTGTGTCACAGACATTGTAATATCTACAGTACATCGCCTGTTACGTTCAAAATGTGTATTAATTTAGAGGTGACAACAAATGTCTCTAGCAAAGAAGGTAAAGTAATTAGCATGATCGGTGAATGCATACTGAATTCTAAGTTAATAAAAAATAACAAATACATTTAATGCTTTTTCTTAGAGGCTAAGATTACATTGCCGTATGGTGAAGATAATCTTCATGTGAGGCCAATACGAGGAAAAAGGTGAAATCCAGACAAAGATATGATCAATTGGGCCTGGTGGCTGAATTAGCTATGGTGCTGATGTGACAACGACCCAATATCTTTGTCCCATGTCATGCTCCTCTTCTCCCATCTTCCCAGTCACTCTCTGTCAACTATCACCTAAGACATAAATACCACAAAATGGCAATAAAACTTCATATCAATGTGTATGTAACACATTTTGCAGTGCAAGAAACATTCCAGTTTTAGCACTGTAGTAATTTTACTGTGCGTTTCCACAGCAGTTGATCATCAAGAGAATATTCTTACTGGAAAGTCTCTTTTCACATGCTTTTCACTTCAGTGATGTTGACTTTGGTTTTTGTTGGCTGCACTTACAGTCAAATGTTGATCGTAAGGATGTTGTGCAAATCCATCACAACTTGAAACCATTATATCATTATAACGATTGCCACATGTTTAATAACACTGCAGTCCCACAAGATGTTACCCTTTTTACTATGTCAGGGAATTTTAAAGATGTAGACAAACTATATTTCTTTATTCTTAAATATAGAGTTAATGGCTCACAGTTGGCATTGATTCTATGTAAAATATAGAGAACATATTTTGTAAATATCAAACGCATGCATTTTGTAGCGATCAAATATATGAATATAAGAATATCATCATTTTACTGCAACCAATATTTGTCCAAACCTTGCCATCTGCCTTAAAATGTAGAAATATGTGATCTGTGTACATGTTGTTTTGGTAACCATAAAATCAAGTGGGAGAACCATCCATAATGAAAACAGCTCTTACGGTGCACACGTCTTAAGAGTCACACTTTTCCCCCTTAACAACAACCAGGTTAAGTTGAAAGCCCCGCTCTTAAGAGAATCTGAACTGCAGTGTCCTTCCTCCAACTGCCTCCCACGGCTGCTGGCAACACCGTCATCCCACTGTATGTGGCCAAACATGACCCACGCTGCAGGTATCAAACACGTCATTAGATCAAACCATGCTTAATCTAATGTGAGACTCTACTGCAACGCCCAGAGCACGTTACTCTTAATTATACTTAGAAGTGGTTTCTCTCCCCAGACTGCATCCTCCCTCTTTCCCCTTCTTCTCTCCTCCAACTTTCCTTTTACCCTCCCTTTATTTATTTTTTTACCCTCCCTTACCAGCGGAGCTTCATCACACTTTTAATGACTTGGTTGTCTGGTCTCATGGGGGGTTCAACCAGTTTACATTCATTTATTCACAACTTTATTCACATTTCAGTTTCAATTCACAAACCAATGGGATGTTTCCAAGGCATTCGTAATGACTCTCTACTGTAAATTATTGTCTCCATTTTAAGTACGTGTAAAGCCTAGCGCTAAGCTCCGAGCTCTTTGCATAGTATCATAAATGAGCACAGCACACATGTAATGTTGTTCTTCGTGGATTCCTTTCCCACTTTTAGTCTATACATGTATTTCACTTTCTGCAGGTTTTACATAATCCTCATGAGGTGCGGATGTATGCACAGCATAATGCATTATATATTATTCTTGTAACCTACTAGATAATATGCCCCTAATATTATACAATATATGCATAATAAGATGATAATGTGTTGATAATGTTGATAAAAGATGATAATGTTAATGTGTTGGAAATGCCATACTGCAGTATTGATATTTTTAATACAACTGTGTATTAAACTCAGCATCAGTCATGTTCAAGAGAGCATTCCTCTCATAAAGTACAGCTACAGGTAGCAAGGCTAGCTATACTGTATGTGTTTATGGTACTACTGAAGGTTTTCTACACAGTACAGAACAAAGGGACAAGGGTATGTCAAGGCAAATGGCCTGCAAACCTTTATTACAAAATGTTTGAATGGGATACGTTCATGTGGAATTTGAAGTGGTCTCAGAAAATTATAGTCTCCCCTGAATGATCATTTCAACCCAAGGTGCATGAGGATAAATGAGTGCCAGCATAAGTTGTCACTTCATAACGAATAGAGACCAGTTTGCCCGATGATGTTGAGAGATGATGGTGAAAAGTTAATTCATGGCAGTGGTGCGAGAATACAGCAGCAAAGCAAAACCCATATAGGGCTCGGTCTTCTTCCATTTGGACCGTGGCGCGATTTCTGGTGTGAAAAGAACTTCAATAAAGACAGAACCAAACAGAGGAAATGACAATATGTGCGCAATGATTTGTTCTTTCCAAATTACAGCAAAGAGGAAAGAGTTTATGGCTCTAGCTTGGTCGGTATTGATATTTGATGTTTTGTAGAAAGCATTAGAAGTTAAACAAAATGGGGAGCCAGTTGCGGTGTAAGACTATCATTTGCTGTAATTGTATTATTAAGTTTAACCACACATATATTAATAACCCTACTTACTTATTCATGCAAAAATTACTTTGAGTTTTAAGAGATGTTCAGAGACAACAATGTCGTCCCTTTCATTCCTGCTGAAAACAATGAATTATTTGTGGTCGGTTCGCGGGGAAAAAATACCTCTGTTCCATTTTGCCGCTGTGTCCGGCTTCCTTCCTGTCCCTGATCCTACGGGTCAAGGCAGCATGAGTGCACTCTCAGGTTTCTCTCTTCCCTCCTCACTGTCCAGTCACTGCGCCTCTCACAAAATATCACCATCTCAAAGTTGTTCCGCTTATGTTGTTTCAGTATAACCTCCTTGGTCTTTTTTGTCTCCACCTCTATTCTGTATATTCAGGGAGAAAATGGCCAACACGTATGACATTGACTTATGGCGAAGGGGAAACAGGGACGGCTCTTAGCCTGGCTGCAGAAATATCACTGACTCTGATCAACGTAAACACGCATCTCAGCGTTCAGCAGGAGCTTTCCCCCCAAAACGGTCATACATCAATGTCTCAGAGGCTATAATGTGCACTGCATCAGAATACTATTTGTTGTCTTGTGGTTGATGGCATCTACCCCAGACACCATTACTCTATCCATCATATGCCTCATAAGATTTTAAAGATCACATGAGAATTAGAGAGTTTCTAAGACCACAACACCTTCGGGTAGCAGAGATTGGTAAACCTCATTAACGTCACCCAGAAAGAAAAGCCCTTTTTTAAAGCCCTTTAAAGTGGATGGTAAATGGGATTGGGTCAATTAAGCCTTTGCTTGTGTGTACAAAGGCTGTCAGCTGGTTCTCTGTGTTGTTTTCCTGAGAGTCACTTCTGATTTAATACATAATCCGTTTTGATACAGAGCAGTGAAGCACAAGTTCGATCTTGAAAGCAAAGGAAAATGCGTGCAGTTACCAAGGCACTGTACACAGTCGGAGTAAGCTATTTGATTTTGTAGTCTTGCTGTTCTGTTCAGTAAAAGCTCTTCAAAATGTATTACCGTTCATATTTTTTATTCACATCCACACAAGACACGTGTAAGTCATTTAGACATTTTCGCAAATATCAACGTTCTATAGCGATTGTGTACAAGTGAGTTTGAGCTGTCATACGTACGTCAGAGGGCAATCAAAGCATTCGCAGCTCGCGTGGAGAGATGAAACCTGGGGGAAGAGAGATCGATGGTTTCCGTAGCAATGGAATGTCTCTGTGTACATGGAAGCCATCTCTGTCCCACTGTGCTGTGGATCCCTATGGCAGAAAAACCACTCAGTCTCCCAGCAGCCCTGCAGACTGGCTTTTGCCTATAGCGCACTTTATTCTCTGCTAGACTCGTTTGTTGGCAGTATATAAAAGTGCTGGCTGCAGCTCGACAACTCATCACAGGCTGCCAACACAGGTTGCGGCCTGGCTGATGGGGCAGTAGCCCGCGGTTGGACGTATGGCCGCAGCAGGCACTGTAAATGATACGTCAGACGAACCTTTATCTCACTCCAAGGCTGACTGGACAGTGTGGGAGTGGTGGAGGTGTGGAGGCCTTTGCGGGTCTCTGTGACGGCTGGTAAGGCAGCACTTGCTGAGATGTGGAGGGATAAGCTGCTGATGAAGAAGTGGAGATTATTCTAAAGGAGGACCAGGGTTCTTTCTTTAACTCCTCCTGGTGGAACAACTCTGGAATGATTAACCAGAAGCAGACTTCTCAGTACAAGAGCCGGCATTTCCCCTCGCCGTAAAGGGATCAACTGCCACTTTCAGTTTTTTGTCAACACTTTGTATCCCATCTCTCACCTCGGCTGGAATAGACAAGCTGGGAGTCTGGCTCCACACATCCTGATAATGAGGAGAAAATGAGACGAGCGGAAGCCATGAAAGGAAATATCCCTTCAAAT
>OMOT01000576.1:0-12045 GCA_900312575.1 Acanthochaenus luetkenii
TAGGGATGCACGGTTACCTACTGGTATTGGGTGTCTGGCTAAAATAGAATATTGATATTGGAAAATTTACTCAGCAACAGTCCCATGTAACATGTCAGAAATCAAAGCAAAATGATATCTGCCATTTTCCTCACATATATGAATGTTGGATCTCTCTAATGGAGCAAAATGTATTGCATATAAACTATTCAGTCCAGTGAGATTCGGGATCAGTATTGACCAGTACTGAAGGTTTTTCTTAAAATCTTTGGTTCTTCTGTAGTTGGTGAGGGGGGGGCGTCTGTTTGGCATTGTTACCAGTCATACCAATAAATCATTTTTGATAGTCGGAATGGGACGTTCAGAAAACAATTGCAGCAAGTGGAGATGGTGGCCTCTGTGTCAGTTTCCTTCTTTGTTCTTGTAATAAATGATTCATTTCCTGGTCATCACTATTGTTTGGAGAATTGGAAATGGATTTGAACTTATCTTGACATACACACAGTAAAAAGCACCACATGGAGTTTTAGATGTAAAAAAAAAAAAAGATAAATCGTGGATTTTCGTCTGTCTGTTAAGTAATTTACGTAACATCTCGTTGCACTTCTCTGTTTTGCCGTGCCTCCTTTTTGGGTCCTGCAGGAAAAGTGTGCTCAGTACTGGCCCAGTGATGGAGTGATGGTCTATGGGGACATCTCCATCGAGCTTAAAAGAGAGGAGGAGAGCGAGAGCTACACGGTGCGAGACCTCCTGGTCACCAACAACAGGGTAAGGAAGCACGAGCCATCCTACCTTAACACAGCATCATATTGCATGTATTTATACTTTATTGAGTCCCATTCCACATCAGTGTTCCCATAGACTGTAATGTTAAAGCACAATGCCCGTACTGGTAACTGGATGCACCTAAATGTTTATTTTGACGATGATACAGATATCAGTTATTTTTCCCCCCGCTCATATTGTCCAATACTGATGTTAAAATGTAATACAAATATTTCCACAAAACAGGTAAAGCTTTTCAGACATACCTATCTTAAAATTATCAAGTGTTATCATGAGTGTTAGTGGTAACAGTATGTAAAAACATGTAAATTAAATAAACCGCAGACTTTTTCTCTGCTTTTGTGCACACTCAACACACTGTAAAACAAGCATAACTTCCACACATAGACACACACACATACACTTCCAAGTCGCCTGTACACAGTCGGTTCCAATAATCGGATATACAAAATATATGCTTTTCAAAGCCCAAATATCTTCAAAGCCCAAATATGATGTATCGCCGCATCACTACTTACAACATGTGCTAATCTCTCCTCCTCGCCCCTCTCCATCTGTCCAGGAGAACAAGGCTCGAGCGGTGCGTCTGTTCCATTTCCACGGCTGGCCAGAGGTGGGCATCCCCACCGACGGTAAAGGCATGATCAACATAATCGCCGCGGTGCAAAAGCAACAACAGCAGTCTGGCAACCACCCCATCACTGTGCACTGCAGGTAAGCCACTTGTGCAGCCTTCTCCAATCAGAATGTTGTTATGTTAACCCTATGTGTACCAGAGCAAGATGAAACGTGTTTAACTTTTATAATGTTGGTTAATGGAAACGTGTCTTCCCCTAAATCAGTAAACAAAAACGCTTCACATGGAAGGGCATTTTCGCACGCTTCACCCAAACCTTAGGTTGATAGTTGTGTTTGTGTTGCACATACAAACACTAGTGTGCTTGTGTGTGTGTGGGGAAATGTTGCATCTATTTAAGTCACAGGAAAACACTGCTCAGAAGAATTGTTCTCTTCTTCCTTGTGACATTTTAACTGCTACCAGAACTGTTGCTATGCCGGTTTTTTGGTGTGTGTTTCTGTGCACACATCTGTGTGTGTGTGTGTGTGTGTACGTTCACGTATATCTGTATGAACACAGATGGCATGAGATGTTGTTTTTCGTTTATACAGTGCGGGTGCAGGCCGGACAGGGACCTTCTGTGCGTTGAGTACAGTCCTGGAGAGGGTGAAGGCGGAGGGCATCCTGGATGTTTTCCAGACAGTCAAGAGCCTCAGATTGCAGAGACCCCACATGGTGCAGACACTGGTGAGGACTCCTCATGCCTGACTTGTTATTTATTTGAATAATTCCTGGGTTTGTCATAGTGGCCAGTTGGCAACTTGTTAACCTTTAACAAGGAGGATGGTGGGAAAGTGAGTCGTTTTCTCTAAAACGTATAAACAAGGGGAGCCATTTAATAATTCATAACAATAGGAATGTTCTCCTCCCCTCACATCTCCGCCTGCTAATGCTTACACTTGTTTAAGACAGTCACCAGACTTTCCTTAATGTGCAACAGCTGGTTTAGGTTGGGTTTAGAGGTCAACAGCTTGATTTATTACCTCCCAAGGAGGTTATGTTATCACCCCTGTTAGTTTGTCTCTCAGCAGGATATCTCAAAAACCTATTAATGAATTTCCGTTAAATGTGGTGGACAGATAGGCGTCGGGCAGAGTAACAGTGTTTTTGGTGATTTTGATGGTGATCTGAATCGGGAATTTCCACCAATAGACAGTTATTGTGGGTTTTTTTGCTATGAAACTAATGAAGCTAGAGACTTGATTCCAATCCTAATGGTATGTTTGCAGGGCCACGAAATCAACAGAAATTAGTATTGGGCAGTCACAGTATAGAGAGGTAGGATAGAGAGGGGGATGACATGTGACAAAGGTCCCTGGCCAGATTTCAACCCAAGACGTCACGTCCACGTGGCACACGTCCTAGACCACTGAGCCACCAGGACGCCCAAAGAAATCATTTCTTTCAGCGATAGGGATGCTGTCTTTGGTGTGTGCAAGTTTGAGAATTGTTTTGGCAGAGGTTTGTTCTCTGAGTGGCTTCTAGTTGGTCATTTAATTGCTTAGAAATACAATCAGCAATTTCTTCACAATTTAGTGTATATTCTCCTGTGTTCCTGAAGGGTTTGACTTGTAACTGGAAAATACTTCTTCTGTGTGTCCATTCTTAATATATCGGAGTAAAATACAGGTGTATTATACTCGAGTGTACTGTCACATATTGCCAATCCTTGTGTTAGAAAAGGTCAGACAATTAATATCTGAGTAAAAAGTATATTTTCTGACTATTTTCAAATCGCTACATGGGCAAAGCCAGTGACGGGGCAACAGTGTTTCAACAGTCACCGATTGAAGCAGATTCTTGTGTGATCGTAGACTGTTACATTTCCCAACTGGTGAAGCCGTGTCTCCTCTCCCCTCCGTCCTCAGGAGCAGTACGAGTTCTGCTACAAAGTGGTCCAGGAGTATATCGATGCCTTTTCCGACTACGCCAACTTCAAGTAGGGACCTGCCATGGATGGATGTCCACATACACATCATACAAACACGCAAACACACATGCACACAGCTACATATTCCGATATCGATGGATATAAAACTCATCACATCTTGATGTGTGGATGGGATGAACTGCCCAGAGGAAAAGGGAACGGATGTCTCTCGGCACGGAGAAAAGCGCAGTGCAGTCGGACAGAGAAAATAACTGAGATGCCTTCTTGAATATTTTGTAATATTGGTCTTGTTAATACAGCCCTTCATCCCTATTTGCTTCCCATGTCTCTCCCCAAATGTATATATACCTACCGTGTTGCATCTTTTTACTTTGGTTTCAGACACAGTTTGGCTGCATTTTAGGATGCATTTGTAATGTATTTTATTGATATATAGTATACAGTATATATATATATATGAATATAAATTTAATACTTTAGAGGCTAATGTCAACAATCCAGAGTTGAGGGAATGGTGCTTGGGGCTTTTATTTTTATTATATTTTAGGGGCAGAGACATAAAACGTTTATGGCGTCTGCAGATCCACGCTGTAGCAACTTTTGGCTGGTAGCAGACCCCAGGAGTCAACCTGGATTGCTTTTCAGTCTTCGACATACTCACACACACAAACGCAGACTGCAGAGCTATTTTTCTTTACACAGGAGTGGTCGCATTTGCTTGGCAAACACATCATCCATGCCCTTTAAGGTCCCCCCCCCCTCCCTTTGAGTCAAGGGTCAGGGGTTCAAAGGTCAACCATGATTGGCGATCAGGATCACTGTGACGTAGCTCCTGGCCCCAAGACGACACACACACTCACTTCTAAATACCTGGAGCCATTTGTGTGTGCGAGTGTGTGTGTTTGTTTGAACTGGAGCGTAAACTCGCAGAGGGGACACGGCGTGTTTTCACATCACTGTTTTATTTCCACCGAGTGTCAAAACCCTTCACTCACTTTGTTATTCAGCTCCTGAAGACAATCTGAGACATTCACCAACCATGTTTAGACATCCAGTACAAGACGACTGGTAAGGTGTCTCTTGCACCGATGCGTACAGGACTGTGACAAATTTATGTAGATTGTTTTTTCCCCATACAGAAAATAAATATAAGCTTTAGGAGGTCTACCTTTTATGTTGAGCCTCTAAAATGTTATTTATTTCAAACTGTTACAGTATCAAAAACTATTTTATAATGTCGACATGCCAAACCAGAGATAACAATCATATTTCCAGTATTTTATTGCATCATAGAAACAAACCAATTCTGTATACCCAGTATGTTTGTTTTTTACGGACATTCAGTCACTATTTCTTGTAGATTGTTGAACTTTTTTCAAATGAATTTCTTTTCTGTATGGGTTACCTTAGAATCAGCATGAATTATTTCCTATTTTATACTGGCCTCACATCACAACGCTGTATTGTCACTTTTTGTTCTTTTTAGAATTATTCCACTTTTTCACCACGATCACTGATGCCGAAGAATGTTTCTTTTTTTATTACAATGCTGTTGCTTTGATATTCTTCAAAAATTGATACAATATTTTAATTGTGGAAGTGTGCCATGCAATGTTTGCTGTGATTATTTTATTTTTTTGTATGTCTCAAAATACCACGTGTTTTAGATGAGGCCACCATTGAGGCCATAACCTTTATGATTGTAATGAAAGATAAATGATGTCAGTTAACCACAGGGTTTAAGGTCAGTCCTATTTCAACTCGGTCAACTCAGGAAATGACTGATGCCAGGATTGTCTCAATTTACAAATTCAACAAATTCAACTTGAGTTTATTTCCAGAGTTGACGAGTTCAAATGGTTTGAAGTCCCACAGTAGTCAAATATCAATTGCCTGCCCCCAACATTGTTTCTGTGAAATGGTTTTAGATTAGAAAAAAAGACAAAGAAACTGATTTGGTTAATCTTTAACTTATACAGGTCTGTGATGTCGTTGATCAGGATTTCAACAGAATTGTCATTCCATCGACATCAACATGTCAACATGACGTTTCCGATGAGCGATTTAAACCTGGTCTATACTGTTTCACGTGAAAACAACCCCGTATTTTTACAAAAAGTCTACATCGCAATAACTAATGGTCCCGTATTAGGATTACTTTTATTAAAGGATGGAGCACAATCGATCTTAATTTATTCATCAAAAGTAAATACTGAATCTTCAGAAAGGCTGGTTGAGTTGGTTGATTGTTTGAACACTCATGCACTATTTGCACCAAAACAAAAGCCCTTTAAGTTATAGATCCAAATGAGAGAAAAGGTCAGACGGATAATATGGCCTTGATGTTCCAGCTGAATTCTTTAGAAGCTCTTTCAAGTCTCGTTTTATGGCCTCGGGTTAGGCCTTTTGATTGGGCCCCTTTATTTTTAGACCGCAGGGGCTAAGAGTAGCGGACATTTCATTTGACCAGTCGCTGAAATCGTTGGCTGTCACTGTATTATCATCATAATTGTCATTTCAGGTCAACTTTCATTCCAAAGCATCGCTAGTGCTACTGTTAGTTAGCTGCCATTTTGTTCATTAATAGTTTATTTTGTCACCAATTGGGTCTTCAATCCATAGTGGAGGGGATGGGCGTGTAAGGAGTGGTGAGAAGGCCATGCTTTTTTGGTTTGGCTATTTCTATCACTTGGGTAATGTTTAGATTACATGGGTGTATTGTGTGTGTATTCGCTAAATGTGATTGCTTCACTTAACTGTAATTTGACAAGAAAAATGTACACTGTGCCAATCTACGAGACCCATTATTTTGCTATGGTAGGTAACTTAAAACAAAGTGCCTCACGGGTAGGTTTTCATTAGAAATGTGTTTTCTTTCCTTTGCTTATGTGGTTGATGTAACCACCATCACCCAAAAGGCTGTCCCATGCATTTTGTCCCATCCACATGCATTTCCAACTATCGCATGCAGACCTACATGACAGAGCCTCTCTGTATGACATTACGAATCAAGAGAGCCAAAGCCAAGACTGGGTCAATCATCCTTCCATTCACATTCCCACTAGTCCCATGCAGATCCTTTGATCTGTGCACTTCTCTTCTACTTCGAAATTATATGGAGTTCTGTTCCCTTTGTAATTCCATTCCATCTCGGCTTCATTTCATTCCATTTGCTATCATTTGAATACTGGACCCATGATGAATAATCCACTGTGGGTTCTTACATGTTCATTAATTGATATTTGTTCCCCAGAATACAGTTGCATCATTTACCTACTGTCAGGCAGGGAAGCCAGGTGTCCCTGTTTTAAAGCATCATTAAAGTTTGGTAGAGGTTTGGGTTGTGTATTCTCTCCCCATACACATACATGGCACAGAGAAACAGGTCTCAAAGTCTCACTTTTAGCAGACAAATGAACGAGAACAAAGCGGATTCTGCCAATGTATCAAATGACAAAACCCAGTTCAGCTTTTGGGGGAAATAAAATTGTTTACTATTACTATTTGAATTAGTGATCCGGTAGGTAGCTTCCAAGACCGAATAACCGTCTTTGTTATTAACACTCCCCTTCACTAGCACGAGGTGAGAGACTGTTTAGGTATTCATTATATCTATGGCGAGGGGATGAAGAAAATAGTACCTTTACCAATCTTTGTAAACAAACAGGGTTTTGTTCTTTTATACATTGGCAGAATCCGCTTTGTTCTCGTTTGTTTGTCTGTGTATGGGGAGAGAAATCGACACCATTTTGGATTATCAAGTTTTACTTTGGAGTTACATCATGGCAAGGTAACTACACAACCCAAACCTCTACCAAACTTTTAACGATGCTTTAAGCCCCTTTCTTCCTGGCTACCTTTTTCAACCGGAGGTGAGCATTCTGAACGCCCCTGAGCGTTGATACAGGTCTCCACAGCCAGAGAGGAGGAGCCAGGAGGAAGAGTGAGGATTCAGAGGGTTCAACCAGCCTCTTGTTCTCTCCACCTTATGTGTCCTTGTGTCCCATCTCCACTCCCACTACTTTCCCCTTATCACTTTTCTTTTCTTCTTCACTTTGCCCTTGGACCAGTTTTCCAGTGGTCACTGCCCACTCCCCATTGTACATACTGTAAGGTTATTTATATTTCATTCCTGTCTGCTGCCTTGCTTTTCATTTTATTTTATTCCCTTAAAAAAAAAAAAAGATGTATATTGAACTGTATCGGGACCATTTTGAAATGCATTAAGAGATGTTTTGGCCATTTTAAATTAGGTATTATTGTCTTAAGCAAATCCTATTTTTTAATTTACATCTGTTTGTTTCTAGTGTTATTCAACATTTGAATATATGTGTATATAATTATATATATGATAAAATTATATATAATTATATAATGCCAAATGGCCTTTATAAGCAAGATACTGTTCAAACTTAATAAAGTGCTTGAGATTTTATCATTTCTGTCTATACATTTTATGCCAGAGTAGGTGCAGTTTGTTTGACAGTGGTATAGTATTATCTTGGTTGTCCATAAACGTGACAGAGATCCAGTATTGTCACATGGTCTCTCCTCAAAACGCCTCCATGTGTTGTCCTTGCTTGTTTTAAGTCATGACCATCTGGTGCTCATTATAGCTTTCTTCTCAATGAAGACTAATGGTACAGTGGTTAAAAATAATTGCCCATCCCTCATGTGCCCTATAGATCAGACGTTCCTCTTGAGTGTCTGTCTGGAAGGGTCCTCAATCAGTGTTTAACCCTCACCCACCAATCACATGTTAATATGCCTTTCGTACGTTATCTCTCAATTATTCATTGAGTCATTCGGTGTTGCTGTTGGAATTTTTGTGTGAATGGAAAATTGAACGGTAAGGTGTATGGAATACATTTTCTGTAATGCTTGTATTGATATTTATTTCTATTTTGCAATTCCAGAGTCTACAGAGTAGACTTGCAGCGGGATTTCTTTGGCTTGTGTCATTCCTTGAACAGAACCCACCCAGCCCCACTGAGATGGAATGCCTGATCTTGCCATTCAATATGATGATTAAAAAGATGGAAAGCTATAGGCAGTTTGGAGTTTTAGATACACAAACACTTCTTTGTGGCAGAGCTGCTCTGCAGGCAGAAATAATGTCATTGGTTGAGTTAAACCTCAATGGGCGGGGCCAAAGAACATTAGAATCAGACAAGCCCAGGTAAAAAGACACACGGGGTAAGAGAGGAGGTATCTAATATGAAGTCTAGCGCTCTTTTGAGGGGAAAAGCAATCTAGCCGAAGTTATCTAGTATAGCTAGTTAGCCTAGCTGACCTTCCAAATTCAAACTAGCCTATTGCTATCTTGATAAGATAGTTAGCTAGCATTCCAAGATTACTGAATATATTAACTAGTCTTCCTTCTTTGCCATTCGAGTTTGCCAGTTAGTTTATCTTGTGCTCTGAAAAACTGGTTCTTTGGCTCTGCCTATTGATGTTTAATTCAACTAATGAGATTATTTCTGACTGAGAAATGTTTGTAGAACTCCCATCTGCAAGGCGAAGGGGTTTCGTCACATCTCTGAACTGAACCAAACCAACATGAGCTGCATTGATAACAACACTTGCATCTCCTTAAAGTGCATCACCTCACATTGACAGGCGTGTCTGGGAGGAGGGATCATGCGGTGTCTCATCGGTGACGCAGGTCATGGTGTCATCTTGCCTCAACCAATCCCTTTGCATGTAACAGTCCTGTGTCAGAGCGCTGGACCTGGCAGATCAACTATGTCAACAAGAACAAGGCACTTCCTGTATAGGCACTGGACCTGCATGTAAAACCATGAAAAGGACCGTGTGTCTACTTGATACACCTTCACCAGAAATTGCTTGTCACCCTGTAATCGAGAGGGATGTCATCCATGGCCTGGCCAGGAAGTCGGTGTGTTTGCTCCCCTTGTCATCAGATGCCCCTGTGGTTGCCCTGACCAAGGGGTTAACCTGGTCTGAAGGAGGATGTGTGGCAGGTCATAGTGATAGTCAGGTGCAGAAAGAGAGGAAATGGGAACTATTCCATCTTACTGACAAGGACGCAAGTTGATCTTAGTAATACTTGTACTCTTCCTCAAAGGTGATGATGCATCCCAGGGGTGTAAGTGCTGTTTGCAAATGATAATTGGAATTGGCCAGGGCTCTTTGTCCCCAGAGTCACTCATTTCACAACTGGGGATGAAAGGACCAAAGGGGTCAGCGATGGGCGGGGCAGGAATGGACGGATATCGTGACGTGGGTGCGGAAGGGGGCATTTTAGAGCGGTACATATATAGAGGAGGAGGATGAAGCTCATGAGAATCCCAATACCTCTACACTAATACACTTGAACAGTGAGATTACCTTCGGCTACGGACCAATTGAAAGACAGAAAGGACGTTTCTCAAAGAGGGACCTTAGGGGACACCTATAGTCCTACAGTTATCAGAGACAAGCAGAAGTCGGGACTAAGGTACGTTTTTAATTAGTTGTACTGTACTCTATTAATCTATTAAATCAATGTATATGGTGGATATTAGAGTAGATATTACAGCGGATGTTGGCGTTGGAACCACAGGCACCATAGTGGGGGAGTGTTGTACAGCAGTTTAATGTCCGACATACATCAGGTTGTTCCATATACCTGAGTCTGAACATATTTGTATCTTTAATGATCTCCGTAGGACAGGTGGGGGTATGAATGAGAGACCATATGATGAAGATCTTGAAAATGCAAAAAGGGTCCTTGAATGTGGTTGACAGATTGATTCATGGCCTCTCACTCATAGTATAACTGATTTTGACATTTTATCCACCGTTAAACCCAATTATGAAGTATTCATACTACAGTAAAATGGAGACAAATAGATCATTTGCAAAAATGCAATATATTGCAGTAATACATTACAATCCTTTATGTTATCTCTAAACATGAAGAATCATAGCATTATTCTATCTCAGCTCAGGTATCATGATAGTATTGCATCTCTGACGATAATCGCCTCTACTTCATATAGTTGAGATTTTGTTTAACTGCGGGTCAACGCACAACGTAGGATTCCTTTTCTACACTTGATTCTATCTCTTCTTATTTCTGCCACACACCTGTTGCAAAAGCTATCCCGAATACATACAGTACATGAAATATGTACTATTTCATACACATTCATATAAGTATTGCCAAAGGACCTGCTAACTGACCCTATTGCGTAACAAGTTGTATCCTAGTCCGAACTAACGGGCTGTGTCACGAGCCTGGGCAGCTTCATGTACTCTTTCCTTGGGTTTTGGATGAGCGGGTGTCTCACGCTTGGAAGTCTCCCTTTACCTAGGTGTGAATATCATGTGTGCACCTCGGCTGGTGTTGCTGCTGGGGCTGCTGCTGTGTGCGGGGGCTCAGCTGTCCAACGCCCAGCACTGGTCTCATGGTTGGTACCCTGGAGGCAAGAGGGAGTTGGATTCATTCGCTACATCAGAGGTGAGGACCCGTGTCTTGTGTGTGCCAGTGTGCATCGTTTTCTTACTCGCTGAACCTTTTCTGCTGGAAGTAAATGCTGCTTTCCCCTCATCTCTCTTCTTTCGCGTTCTCTCTTTTTCTCAGATTTCCGAGGAGATCAAGTTGTGCGAGGCAGGGGAATGCAGCTACCTGAGACCCCAGCGGAGGAGCATCCTCAGGAACATTCTCGTGAGTGAACAGATACCCTATCCTGCACGCCCGCGCGGAGGCAGGATGTATGAGCCGTATTACGGACAACAGCAAGTTCGAACAGTAACTGTATCGAGCTGTGTCCGACTCTAATGTGCTGAACAACTCTCTTCACAGTTGGACGCCTTAGCCAGAGAGCTCCAGAAGAGAAAGTGACCGCTTTTCCTCCCTACACTGCTTTTCTATCTCGTGCAAATGAGTTGATGGATCCTCCTCATCAGTCTCCTTGTCTCGTATGACACATCGGTCCTCCGGTCTGGTCTATTATGATTACGTTGTGTCAATACATGTGTTTTCCAGCATTCTATGGACGCTCACCGTGGTAAACAAATGTTGCAAATATAATGTCCTGAAATAAAGTAACTATTTTGTTATTAATGTTTCATTTTTGTTCTCCTAAATTGATTTCAATGGGTGGAGGGACAGTCTAAAAACAATCTAGTGGCCTCAGCTGCTGTATACTTTAACAATATGTAATGTCCTTTTTTGGAATCGTCACAAAAAGCCTTGTAAGTATAGGGGAGTATGGGTAAGTTGCAAAACGCTGAATAAGGTCCAAAATGTGTCATTCGTTCGTTTTGGTTTGAATGTATTGATATGTATTAATACATTTTACCTTTATTTTCTTTACATTTGAGGAATCCTCAAGACGCACCTGAGCTCACTCAGACTACCTTAGTATGGATGGGAACACAAATATAGCTTCATCAGGCTAATGATTATCATATCGCATGTCGTCCCGGTGTGCTTCAAGGAGACAGCCGTTGTGCCGGTACCCAAAAAGACCACGGTAACAGAAGAGCTGGTCATAACACACAGAAAACAGCTTCGTCCCTAACTCCTTGGACCCGTTCCAGTTCGCATACAGGGCGAACGGGTCTGTGGATGATGCCACGGCACTAACACTACATACTGTCCTGGGACACCTAGACAGGAGGGGCACATGCGCCAGGCTGTTGTTCACTGACCCATTGTACTGGTCCTGAAACAGCAGGAGCTGGGCCTGGACACACCCGCCTGTAATTGGTTACTGGACATCTTGACAGGCAGGCCCCAAGTGGTGAAGACAGGGAATAA
>OMOT01000578.1:0-11922 GCA_900312575.1 Acanthochaenus luetkenii
AACAAAGGACTTCCTGAGAACAGCAGGCAGACTCACTCACCTGCGGCACTGACATTCATCAATGCAGTGAGTCAGCCCTGACTGTGCTAATGGAGAGGCCTGGGAGTTTATCTTCATTTAGTACTTACATTTATCAATTGCATGGTCATTACCTTATAAGTATTGTATATCAAATACAGCAAGAGAAGATAATTTTAGAATACTAGAATACAAAACGCAGGGTGGCGCAAGTAGAGCGTTCAGTGCCGTCTGTATGTATGTACAGTATGTATGTATGTTCCCACCTTAACTCCAAAACAAATAACTCTATGATGTTCATACTTGGTACATATATTCAGCCAAAAATACCCTGGAGCTGATTCGATTTTAAGGTCAAAGGTCAAAGGTCAAGGTTGCGCAAATTGGCACTTCGCCCGAGTGCAGTCTGGTTTCTTATGAAATACGCAATATGCAATTTTCTTATACAGGGGTTCACACAATTATTTTCTGTCCAAATGAGAATGCAGTTTTTCACCCTGAGACCCATGCTCATCAATATTGTGATGTGGAGACCAAGAGTTAGCCCACAACCAGGCTGCGTTCCAAGCGATATTATGAGAAATAAGACGATACAACATGATTGTAATTCAATCAATAAAGAAAAGCTGTTGAAATGTAGGTATACATTTTGCCATTCATTGCTGTACAGCCTTCATGAGAACTTAGATTCTGTCCTTTAAACGCGGCAGATGGATTATGCAAAGTTATCAATTCTTTTAACAATAAATATTTATAGTTTTCAAAGTATACAAAAAATAAAGACTAATATCACAAAATAAATATTAAAACTAAAATATCAAAACCGTTGTGAACTAACTGTGAACATCAATTAAATGGGGGGGGTTAAATAAGACAAAAACAATCTCATATCATAATAACATTTCACAATGCTCCAAAGTATATCTGCTCTTGTTGCTAGAACAACTTTTCTGGGAATCAGAAGAGAAAAACAGTTAATGTAGAAATCAGCAGAAGCAGGGCATTGGCTTCGGAATTTAGACTTGGAATAAAAAAAAGTAGCCATAAGTAAATGAACTACAAAGAGAAGGGTCATTTTTAACATTCAAAATATATAATTCTGCAGAATTGGAGACATAACCGTCAGTGGAATATGTGTTATGAAGTATTCCAAAATGAACTTCTCTTGCTTTATTTGATATACAAAACATTTTAGACCATATAAACTGACATCTGGGGATTATTCTATTCTTTCTTTGAAGAACATGCAAAGTTATTTACCTCTTTAACAGACTGAATGTCTTCTATAACAATCAAAAAACATTAGGATTATGCCTATTAACTGAACAATGATGTTATATGAATGCTCTGAGAAAACTCTAAACCCATTGTTTGCTGCGTTTCTTTGCTGGTGCTTATAAAATAATAATAATAATAATTACTTAAATTATCTTGAGAGTATGACTTGTTGGATATTTGTATGGATTTGTCTGCCATGGAAGTTCATCTATTGTCATCTAGGGTGTGGTAGAAGTGTGAACATCTGAACTGTCGGGAAACATAAATCTGTGCTATTTTAAGAGCATTCTGTTTATATCAGATAAGAGTACAACTGTTGCTAAAAAAAAATCCTGTCTGATTCTTTGTTGTATGCATGTTACATGTTAGGCAGACAAAATAGACTACGGACAAAATAGATGCACAGATAAAGGTTTATTCATTTAAATGTGTGATTCATTCAATCATAAATCAGGATTTTCCAATATCTGTTTTTTATAACCACACCACACAAAAAGCAAAATGCAGTGAGTGACACACAATAGAAAACATTTACACCAGTGTCATGAACATTTTTACATTAACCAGAGTATAAGCTTTATACTTAACCAATTTTTCCAATGAAACTCAAAACATCAAAGTAGCAATGAATCTTCCATTCCAGTAAGAGTTAAGTCATACACAGACCAGTATACAGTATATGTCAACATTAATGTGCCATCAGAATTGGCTATATACAGGTTGTGTTTGATGAAATGTGTTGTATCAGAAATATATACATATGTCCATTGAAAAATGTTTAAAGGTACAATGTTGATCACTGTAGCGAACCACTAAGGCCTTGTATTATTGTCCCTCCTGCCCATTTAATCTCACCTGGGAGAGAAAACAATAATAATCATTATAATTAAGCATCAGCAACAGCAAGGAGATGATAAATATCTGAACATCTGAACATTCAATGGAATTAATGTTGACAAAGTTGACAGAGTGAAGGATTTGAAGGACTGAAAGATCAAATACAATATTGGATAAAATGTTGAAGCATTGGGAGAGTGAGCTAAACTGTTTCAGTGTGGTTTAATATGAAGGCTAATGAAGAACTATAATAAAAGCTGATTGTTGTTGTTTTTTGCCTCAGATGAATCTTTTCAATTGAAACCCCTTACACTGTACAAAACATACCATACAATGCCAACTCACTGTGATTGCGGTACATAAAACCAACTGTATACTTTGTACATACATACATATACATAGTAATCTAACAGGTATCTATTCTAATATAAAATGTCAGCGTACCGTTGGAGTTTTGCTGATGCCAGGTGCTCCAATAAAAGGTTTGTTCTGAGAAGGGGCAGCCTGTAGACCAGCAGGTTTAGGGACACCAGGCTGCAAAACACATTACGAGATTATATAGGAGTATTATTTAACATTATTTAACATCAGACACTTACACGCTTGCTCAGACTGTGCAAGAACACTTACACAAATACAGCACTGTGCACGAATTCCTAGAGACTGCAGGATTTTGAGTGGGGAATTCTGTGAACTTGTGACTCCTGAAACAAAATATGTCTCTGGTTCGGTTTCCTTCTGTTATCTTGTCTGTTCCATCCCTTCCTGCTGCTGCCCTCCGATTCCTCTTTTCTGCTGACTCCATATGCACCTTATTTCTGCACCGTTGTCTATATCAACGGGAGTAAACCTCATTATAGGGGAGGGTGCTCTTGTCCATATGTTACGTAAAGCTGGCTGCAAGACATTCAGCCAGACGGTCTTATGAGGGCAGCAATAACCTGAAGGTTCAACGGATGGGGTTTTGACCAGATGGTTGCCGGTTTGAATCCCCAGACTGGCTTGGAAAATCCGTGTGGAGGAAATAGGTGAGTAAAGCTCTCCCCTCCCTTAACAATGACTGTCAACGTGCCTTTGAGCAAGGCACTAAACCAACTGTTCAAGACTATGGTAGTACAGCGCTGCTCCACAGTGTGAATGTGTGTAACCCTCCCTCTCTCTGCAAATGGTACCACTGCCATGAATAAGAATCACCAGCCAGACTGCTATTAGTAGGATTAAAGAAGCACTGGCCATAACTGCCTCTGGTGAAAAATCACGAATGTCTACTGCTGTGGGGATTTTTCTGAAATGTTCATGCTCCTCACCAGTCTCACCAGCTTACGTTGATGTTTTACTGGTGCACTCCCAACAAAATCACTATCTGCCCCCAATGGACCACGGTTCAAAAGCACACTGTCTCTCCTAACCTCCCTTTGTATAAATGTGCAGAGCAAATAACCATATCCATGCTTTACCTTACAGTTGGCCTGAGCAGTGAGCGTTTGGATCTTCCCCTTGAGGGTCTGAACCTCACTCTCTCTCAGAGCCAGGCGGTCTGCCTGCAGCTTCTTCTCCTCTCTCAGACGGTTCTGCTCAATCAGTAAAGTCTCCATCTGAACAAGATACGCATTCATGCATCAAAATAAAAATGTCTCTCTTGCATCCTATGTTCAAGTCGTCATAGATCATCATTGCGGAACTTGCTTTTCTGTCAAAAAGCCAGTAAGATGTTATTTTTTGGGGTGTGTGAGGTTAACTTCATGGTTTTCTAACCAGGTCCTGAGGTAGTCAGCCTCTAGCCTACAGTATGTTACATGGATCTTGCCTTTGGCCACCGTCTCACCCACACAGATGCATATGCTTACATACATACACTCATACACGATAGTTATCTACCTGGTTGTCATGATTCTGTTGGGTCAACTGCTGCAGCCTGCTGGCCTCGGCGGCCGTCACACTGCGGTTGTGTACACACTGCTGCAGGTCGGAGGTCAGGTGCGAGTTCTGGACCTCCAGACGACTGGACTGGGCTTGGATGTCGGCCACCTGGATGGAAGACGGAAGGGATGTTTGGATAAATGCTGCTTTTGACCGATGCTTATACAAAATGGCAGATTTTTATTTTTTTAATGTCATTTTTGCTTTTGCACACAGCGTGCAGTGGAAAGAAAGTGACAGGCAGGATGGGAGAGACAGAGAGAGGGAGAGAGGGAGAACATGGACTCAGCACAGCACAGTCTAGGCCCCGGATGATGAACCAAATGCGTTTCCAGATGGTGCCTTTAGACAATAGTAGCTGTTTTTGGTTTACCATGTGTCTATTTCTGTCTATCTGAATGTTGAATGTAAGAACAATGTAAGTGTTTTTTAATGTTCACTTTTCTCAACTTCATACTGGAGTATTATGTGCTTTAGGGCTGGTGTACGGATGATGTTTTAGCACAATGGTTCCCTGCATGACGGACAGAGGCAACAGCTCTGTGACACCGAATGGTCGCTAATTATGTTGAACAAAATATACCACAGATAATGACAGGTTTTCAAGTTATGTGAAGTTACGACACATTTTTTCGCCGTCGTTTGTTATTTCGAAGTGATTTCGCCCGCTTGGAAATGACGAACAGCCATGGTGAATACACAGCAAATATTGGAAGTGGACCCCTAATGGAGCGTACCACGTCAAGATGAGTGTTGTATCAAAATGAACTATCGCTTTAAAAGACTAAAAACATATTTGCTGAGGATATGCGATCTAGTCGTCCTGCACTGTGCTTTATCAGCAATGCTACACACTTCACCCCTGCTCTGACCCTGCCTTTGCCTCAGAGGTCATCTGTCTCTTTAGCTAGATTCATCATGAACAATGCGGAGCATGGACTTCCTCCCTTGAGAAACTGGTTTCCCACCCAGTGTGCTCTCTGGAATATTCCAGCAACTCTAAAGGAGGGTTGGCTAAATAGAAACTAGAATAGACTGAACTCGAAACAGTTTATACTAGTTCATACCTACGCAAAACCTTTGAGTTGAGTTATTTCATTCATTCGTTTTTCTCTACCCGCTTAATCCTTCTCAGGGTTGCGGGGGGGAAGAATCACACACACCTACTCACAAAAGCACAAGACACACCACATGCACACACCTTGTTGCCCACGTTGTCTAAGTACTTCTGGAACCTATCCTCCACATCTCTGGACAGGTTCGTGCAGCTGTTTCTTATCTTCTCCATTTGCTCCTGCTGCTTCTCGCAGGTGAGGTGAAAGGTCAGCTGGTGGGGAAACAGGTTGTTGATCCTCGTCAGGAAACTGCTGGTCACTGTCTGGATACCCTCCAGAGACTGGGCAAAGTCCTCTTTGCACTTCCTGGTCAAACAATCGTAAAAACATTATGTCCGTGTTTCTTTTTTCCGACATATACACAGATAAATAGGCCCATCTACACACACAGTACCTGGTGTAGGTGGTGAGCTGCTCCTTCAGGAGGCTGTTGTCCCTGCGCAGGGTGATGGCATCCTGGTGGTGTGTGTCTCGGTCCTTGAGGGCGTTGTCCCTCTCCTGCCTCAGATACTGGACCGTCTGGGTGAAGTTCGCCTCTATGAGGTTTATCAGAGCTCTCTGTTGGGCGTTGAGGCTCTGCAAAGTCCGTACCTCACCTGGAGAGATCAATGGAAAACAGTATGATCACAGGGAATTGCACGATTATTAATACTCTCATGATTTCTATTTCTATTCATATTCTATTTACGTTGATGTATCCTATTGCCATTTGCTGCAATGACCCGATTTCCCCATCATTAAAGTTGTCTTATCGACAAACATTAATCTCTTATTGCTTGGGGCAAAATGAAACATGTTAAGTCATTTCACCGTAGCTTTAGGCCTTAAGTCTCTGGTAAAAGGATCAATTCCCCCCAAAAGTACTGTATCCCATTGTGAGTACGCACTGCCAGTAGTAACAACAACAGGGGGTTGGATAGGGGTGGTAGGACAGTCCATCACTGGTGTGGCGCGTGTCAGTGCCAGCTTTTTAGTTGTTTCACACTGCATCTGTGAAAGGAGAAAAACACCAGCATTTCCAGGGTTTATTAAATATATGAAATTCATTAATTCACAGCAGAAAGTCATACAAGGCGTGATTAACGATGTGTGGGTCATAGTTTACTACCACGGTGACCCTTCGAAAAACTACAGCAATACTTAAGGAAATAATGACCTTGTACACTTTTTTAAAATTTGTTCTTATTGTAAGAAAATTTCTCTAAGATAATTAAGAGGCAAAATAAAACATAAAATGCAACAGCTGCTCAAAATGGCTTGTCTTTCCAAAACATCTTAGCAAATATCTGGTACTCACTTTTCCCCCAAAAAACATATTGAATCAATATTCATATTAGTTATGTCAACCCCGTAATATCTACTCACTATTTTCTGCTGGAGCTGGGTGGCTGTGCTGTTGGCTTCGGTCTTGAGCTTTTCCACCTCTTTCTCCAGGGCAGCCTTCTCCGCTGTGCGAGCTCCCAGCTGAGCTCCCAGCTCCGCTTTCTCCTTCCTCAGCTTGATGTTGTTCTCGCTCAGCCTGTTGAAGTTCAGCTCCAGCTCCTTTATAATGATAATTCATATTCATCATCATCGTCGCTGTATTCGTATAGCTCTTAACACGTTTACAAAAAAGCGGTCAAATGAAAGACAAAGAAATAACGGATGATGGCCATAAGACAATGATAAAATCACCAGCTAGAGTGATGATTGACGCCGCTTTCACAAACACTGATTTAGACTGAGGGTTAGATCAAAGGCCGCAGCAGAAATAAGTCTGTGACATTTTGGATGACTTAAGTCTCTTAATCACTGAAGAGCTAAACGTTGGATTCACACTGCTACAAAATATCTGGATTGACTCAAATCTGATCTTTCAGAGCAGGAAGAAATCACATGGAACATCATTTTTCACATTTTGAAGTACAGCTATGAAAAGGTCAGATCTTTACAACAAAGGGTTACAAGTAAGACTGACCTTGACCCTCCTCTCCTCGGCAGCCTTCTCTGGTTGTCCGTAGATCAGGAACAACACCAGGCTGACTATGATCAGAGACTGGATCAGAGAGGAGAAGAAGAAGACAATCCTCATGTAGTAGCCGCAGCTCTTCCCTGTGGACTTGTGGAGCGGCTCTCTCGCCTCCAGGCCAAACTTGGCCCGGGAGTAGCTGGTGCTGTACATGGCTGTTGGAGGTGAAATGGTGGCAGAGGGTTTTGCGAGATCTAAACAAGAATGCTTTGGTTGTTAAAATCCGTGAGGTTTCCCAGACTGTCAACAGTGCAGAAACCTAGAGGCAGAAATGGCATCTATGGATGGATGTAAACAATGACCCTGAGGTGTGCAAATGTGCCATGTTTATAAGTGCTGCTGGAGGCACACTTCCATCCTGGCCCCTCCCCGTCCCTCTCTTCCCTCCCTTACAGGCTCCTGCTGCACTGCTGTTCAAGTTATCACAACTTCCCGTGCATCCCGTGTGCATCATAAGCTGCTGGAGCTCTGGCTGCGACAGTCAGAAGCCGCTGGGAGGGGAAGATTTCTCGCATACAAAAAAGCACAGAATTGTAGGTAGTGATGTACATTGATGGTTGATGTAACTGCACTTAACTAAACTTGTTACTAAATATGACTGAAAAAACGAATCGTCTCGCAAAGAGGAGAACATGTAACATGTTACATCAAATAAAATATAAATATATAAAATGTATATTGGCCTACAGAGCACATTATCATCGGCTACAACAGAGGGCAGTGTGACGTTGTAAAAAATTCAGAATATAGTTTGACCAAATGGAAAACAGATTGACACACTTATTTTACTGCCTACCCTCGCACGTGATATAAAAGAAACCAGGAAAGATCATTTCTCAGCGCCAGATACAAATATAGCTACTGCAGAATGAATTCCTGATCACATTCCACTGGCCGAGGATAAACAATGTAAACCATGTAGGGGGAGAAAAACCCACCATATCCTGTCCCAAACAGGCACGGAAAGGAGGCATGGCAGTGGAGGAGTGAAAAAATGAAAACAATAGGGACCTGTCATTCTTTAGGGATGAGGGAATAACAAATACTCCCTGCGGCAGCGGACGCTGTTTTCTGCGGCGATGACGTGAGGAGCAGCCAGGTCTGTCTGGGAGGGGTGTGAAAGGGGAAGAGTCCTCTGAGCCCAGGGTCTTCCTGCTCCCCATTGTCTCCCTGACAACCTGTCCTCACCGGAAAACCTAATTTATGAAGGTATGCTAAAATGATGAGTGAGTATCAGGAGTTGGGACAGAGATCTGATAAACTTCTGAAGAAAAACAGGAAGCCTATCACTTGAAGACCAAGATAAACACACTTATTAAGATAACTGGGCACTTTTAGAATGAAAGTCAAATGCCTTTCACGTTATAGTTGGATAAGCGATATCGTTCACTGCTATAGTGGTAAGAACGGCATGTTCGTGCTGTGATTTAAGATGGGGATACTTCTGAATTTGAGGAATCTTCAAAGGATTGACAGACACAACTCATAATACAAATCATGAGCCTTCACCAACATGGACCCTGAAAGTGATGACCAAAATCTTTTTTTTTTAAAGGGTAACATACGAAGATATTTATCAGAATTGCATGTTTGGAACACAAGCTGCTGAACCTGTAGAAATACGAGACAGAGTGACAAGACCTTTCAGTTCAGAGCCCGTCATCCAGCTTGACCAACCTCATCTCTAGAGGGCTTATGCTGCCATCACCTGACGAAAATGCAACATCAAATCCATGGATGAACGTGCAAAGAAATGACATTAAACATGCATCTTTTAATTTCAAGAAACAGCTTTAAAATGTGACATCTGTACAATGCGTTTCAAGTGCAGTTGGATTGGCAGTATTAGGTGCCATTTTGACAACACAACCCGTCAACCCTACAGAGATAATTGTCAAAGAAAAGACAGATCTAGCAAGGCCACACCTACATTACTGCACATTCTTTCTTTGTCTCTGTGACATACAAGAGTGAGAAGTGAACAAATGATTAAAAACAACTTTAAAACAGGCAACAAGGGTGGAAATGACAATTGACAATGAAAAGAACAATATTATAGAAGCTGAATGTATAAGATAAAACACATCATACAGCGACCTTTGTGATACAGTAGACTTTGTTATTCAGTCTCCAAAAGCCAGCCATGGTAAGAAGTCACAGGTATTGCAGATTTTTTTGCATTGATTTCATCATGTAAGACTTACAAATAGATTGGCGTTCCCAGATTTGAAACAAAAAAAGGTTAGGGAGTAAGCTTAAGAAAGTCCCAGGCTCATCATTGTTTTTCCTTTTATATGCTGTTCTTCCTCCTCTTCTTCTTCTTGTGTCCCATTCCTCTGCCCTCAGGCATCCAGTCCTTAAGTCCCATCACCAACAAACACCCAGTAGTTCTACAGCTCACAACAGGCTCACTCACCCAATCATCTTCTTAGCCTGCATAAACCTTCGTCTCCTCAGCACCTGGGCTGGTTTTCCCAAAATCATCTTAACACCAAGATCATTTTTGCTCCATTGTGAGTTAATGGAAAAATATTTAAAAAAACACCCAGAGGTAAGCTGCATTTGGGAAACCCCAGCACTTTGCTGATGAACTACAGAGCGTACGTGCATTTCCCATAGAACCAGGGCTTTATGAGTGAGCCCCGGGTTAGACAGTAGCCTCAATGTCCTCTGGGTCGTCCCCCTCCAGTAGGCTGTAAGACGCATGGCTTTGGAAAGGCCTCTGTAAAGGGTGGGACAGAAGTTTGGCCATGCAGTTGTGCAGCTCGATGGCAGGTCCGCTCAGGGAGACCTCAAAGTGGTAGCACATGCCCTTGGTGTCCAGGTTGCAGAATGACGTGTAGTTGTCCTGAGGAAAACACAAATACAGTGAGCGCAGGAGAACTTGGGGAATATCCCAATGCATTACATTATATATTGTCATGTGAAAAGTTGTAATATCGCGGTTAATGAAGTTTTGACATCTCTCCCCGCCCCTCATGCTTACAGACTAGTAATACACCCAGAAGTACTTAAATAAAATCTCTGCAAATATATGAAGCTCAAGCAAGCAAGCAACAGACAGACTATTATTAATACCAGATGTTTACTTGAGGTTTTCTGGTACTACTGCAGATCTTAACCATACACCACACTTAAAGCCCAACATCATCAGAATTGCTTGTTCTCCCTTCATCCGCTTCCCCACTCACCCTCCAGCTGCTCTCATCCCCCTGCTCCTCCGCCCCGTTGTGGAGGTAGACCACATCAAAGAAGAAGTACGGAGACTGCAGCATTTTCTGTAGGAGGACACAACAGCGAGGCTTTCGGTTCATTGTACGGTATAGTGTTCAGAACAGCCGTCCCGCACACTAGAACAGAACAAGACCACATGCGACCAATCTGGCTCACGTTGGAAGAAAAATATCCGTCGTCTTTCATGGAGGGAAATAAAGCACACATTTTAAAAAAAGAGACAAAATATACAGACTACCCCCACACTTGGTTTACAGTGCAGCTGGCAGATCCAGAGAAAGACAGAGAGGGGGGGATATCTCAGCAGTGTCGTCCTTACACTAACAGCCTCGGAAGGGTTGAACTGCAGCTCTCCCGCCTGTCGGCTGTAGATGAGCAGAGTCCGCACCACATATGGAGGAGGGATGGTCTGAACATTCTCCATCAGTGGCAGCTCAATCTTCTGGCGGCTGCAAAGGCAGCGGAGGAGGGGATCGACTTGTTACTTTCATGTGCGTTTTGAAACTCAAAATGGAAACTGTTTTGGTGGTTTTATACTGTAGGTTTATTCTAAAAGTCTATAATTGGACAGTACTTACATTACATTAAGAAGATCTTCCAGGTCTAAAGAGGTGAGTTAAGTTTAAAAAACCAAGCCAACAAGAAAAATCTTCAGATCGATCGTGACAGTGTTTAAGAGTCAGTTTTGGGTGAAAGGATACTGAAGGACTCACACACGTTGGTCTCCAAGTCATACAGACAGCTGCACAGCTCCCTAGGGTCAGAGGTGAAGCCTGACAGCTGAGACACACACACACACACAGAAAGAGAGAGACGATAATATTCCTGTAAAGTGGGAGACATTTTACATGAGACTGGGACCAGATTCTTTTTTATAAAGCTCCTGGACTCACCCACAGAGCATCATCATTCACTACAACCAGAGCAAACTCATGGCGCTTATCAATCTTGTGTTTTGTTCTGACAAACATCTCAATCATCTTCTGAGATATGTTCAGGGCATTGGATTTAGACCTGAATGGAAAGACAGGGAAATTAGGCAGGCACCCATCAAATCAAACTCAAGACTAGACAGGAATCTTGTTAGTGTAACAAGACAGGTATGAAAGACTGGACACTGAGGAATGAAAGTTAACTAGAGATTACCCATTAAAAGACTCCAACTTCTGCAAAGACATCTCTTCTGAGAGATCTAAGCAGATTATCTGTTATGAGGAAGATCAGAGGATTACTATGACAATACCTGTATGTCATACATACAGACATAGACCTAATGGGGTACGTCTGTGTAATGTACAAAGACGTCTTAATTCAGACACAAGATATCATGTATCAAAGCTGTCATGTAGGTTTACCACTCTCTCTGGGCAGTTGACGCGGGGGGCTCGGAGCTGGTACTCTGCCGGTGGAGGGATGGGGGTTGTCAGTGGGGGCTGCTGCTGCGTGGGCTTCGGCCTCTCCTTGGCTGCAACAGCAGCGGTCGAAAGTGGCACAGTGGTGTTAGCCGCAGCC
>OMOT01000592.1:0-13284 GCA_900312575.1 Acanthochaenus luetkenii
ACACGTAAACATGCTTATATTCTTAAATACAAATCAACAGGCTTAACGTTATAGTTACTGCACTTAATGCAGTTTAAGTTCGAAACTGAGGCCTGAGCTGTCGTAGTTTGTCGCAGCTTTCTCATTTCAAGAGGGAATTTATTATAGCTTTGTTTTCAAAAACGTTATTTATCTTTATCTATACGTAATCATTTAGCAAATGTAAGTTTCTAATTAAGGCTCATCTTATTTTTTGTAACATTATATGTCATAGACGAACGTGTTAGTCACTGATTCGCCTCGGAAGAGCGAGCGAAATTTCCCGTGCCTTATTAAAATATCATACTTAAACAAAACAGTGTTCATAATTATGTTTGTGTTATGCCATGAAACAGATGTATTTATCTAATGTTTCGATTTAAATAAAAAAGTAAAAGGTGTATCGTTATCGATTAATCGTTCATTAACTTTGGCAAAAATCGATCAAGGAAATTCCCTAGAATTTGCAACCCTAACGCCGTCTAGCTCTTGCTGCAGTCAGTGCAAATTTTGAACTGAGTCAAACAGCGTCAACCAGTCCACCATGTCTTGAAATGAATCCAAATCCACCATAACTGGTTGACAAAACCGGTGCCAGGAGCAAAATATGGAACGATTTATCTTTCAGAGCTGACAAAGACAGACACCAAACCCTATTCAAACTCTGTGCAAGAATTGCTACAATGCTGTCTAAACAATTTGTGGGCGAGTATTTCATTCTTTTAACATATTAGTTGGGCTTCTGTATAGATGCTCTGGTAAAAAACTAAAATGTGTAGTTTTGTAGCATCACAGTGTATACCCTTAGTTAAGGTAGAGTTAGTAAAGAAATCTATGGTCAATGTTGACGGGCTTACCTTGTTTCATGGCATGTTTTTCCTGCAGGGCTGGCTGAATTTTCTCTATCTGCTTTGTGAGGACATCTATTTTGCGTTTGAAGAATACCTTTGAGTCTTTCACATTCTACAGAGGAAGATGAATACAGGATCAGATAGTCAATTTTTAACAGAATTACCGTTTCTACATGATTTGGGTAAAATGAAAGCTAAATGATTAAATTGCTTAATGGGATTTCAATTGGCACAATTTGTGTGTACCTTTTCAACGTAATATCCTGTCCCCACATCCACTAAAACACGTTCCACATCATTTAATGTTCCAGGGACATACATCTGAGAAGAAGTAATGTTAAGGACAAGCATATATATCTAAAGATAGATGTATAACCCAATTTAAAGCATCATGTCCTGGGTACGGTTATGAGCTCTTACCATTAATGGATTGCTTTTTGGCTTTGAAGCAAGAGTTCTAATTAGTCATGTTTTCATCTGTAATGTTTATATATTACATATAGTAATGTGGAAATCTACAATGTAATATATAAATAGTTAGCTGATGCTTCCAAACAATGATACTATACGTAGATATTTATTCAACTGAAGATGTGGCCTGTTCATACAGGACCTGACTATTGCTTAAACACAAAAATAGACATGAGATGGTTTGAACAAGCCCATAGGCTCTCCCAATGTAATAGCAGGATACAGAGCTGGTGAGAGGCACAAGCAATTCTTTTCCTGTATGAAGATGGGGGAGAGAAAGGGAGAGAAAGGCATCAACTTGGCTGCAATGTCACAGATGTGGGGCAAGATTTCATAAACGTTTAACAATTTCAACAATATCAAATCAAACTAACTAGTATAAGTGGCCACTAACAACAGAATTTCTGCCCAGAACTATTGTTGGGTTAGGTACAAGAATGCAGTAAACGACAAATTCATATTTTTTGATTTCATGATGAAAAATGTGTCTGGTGAATTTCAGCCAAGCCTGTTCACCTGCACCTAATAACGGTCCATCCTACTTTTTAGTTTGCCATAATTTGTACAGACATTTTTACTATACTATTTCTTACGAAGACAACGTTAATTGCAAGTGTAGACTTTGACAAACGCTCAGACTCTGAACATAATACAAATATGTAGTGAACCGTTTTTTTGTGGGTCAAAAACAATAGTGTAATCTTAACTCTCCAGGACCATTGCATAGCTGTGTGTGTGTGTATATATATATATATATATTGTAATATCCAACATTCTATATCTAAGCACGGCCAGTCGAGTGACTGGTGGGGGCAGCGAAGTCATAAGATGTCAGTTAACGTTACTCACCTGCATTACTTTTGTCCAAAACGCTCAAACTATCTTTGGCTTCAACATACTTGGTCTGGACATATTTGAGCTGACCTATTGAAGTCGTCAAGAACTCAATTTCCTGAAAAACATTTCAATTGACAATGTAAGGTTAGCGTCAAGGCACCTAGGGAACTAAAAAAAACACGAACGCACATCAATACCACATCCATTGTCTGAATTCTACACAAATGCTATTCTCACTTAATCAACAACACGGTGCGACATCATGACCTTTTAAATGGTTAATAGTTACTGGCAAATGTTTCCCCCTCACAAGGGAAGGTTGAAGAGACAGACATGACGGGTAAATACCGTCGCCATCCAACGTTAGCGTTAGCCATGCTAGCTACACACCCTTCCACTTTCATCCACGTCACCGCCCTCATAAGAGCACAGTTTGAGAAAACGCACACAACACCAACAGACGTAAAATGACTTAAAACTCATTTACTTGATCAAGCTGGCTTTTCAGTCCCTCTAACTGGGGGAGAGAAAGCTCTGTGAGGTTCACCGCCATGTTGGAAAGCGTGACGCAAAATGCCTGTTCAATGTACTTCCAGGTTGTGCAGATAGCCGCTCACGAACGTTTCGCCCCCTTGAGGAAAAGATAGAAACTGCATCTCTGACGAGTAGCAAAAACGCCGTTTTACCAGCTACATTATTGTCATGCGTTTAGATTTTAAAGGCAGTTTTATTGATGTTGGCAATTCAGTGGTTGTAATCAATGCTCCCACCCTGGCAAACCACATTGTCCATGTTTATGGGTTTCAGACAATAGTCACTGATAATTTCTGACTACACATAAACAACCACTCTGAAATGGGATTAAGAGGGCTCAAGTTATTGAACTGCTCATCAAATACGTCTGAAAGTGCCCTAAATTAAAGCATTCTGCATGTCAATCTCCGTCATGCCATTTGCATCTAAAATATGAAACCAAACATAATGACATGCTGACCAAATGGTTTGCGAGCTCACTCTACACATGCTTAACAAGCCAAAATGTTCTTTACATGTTAAATACCACTTGAACATTGCACAGTTTCCTTTCCCCCTACAATTTTCATTATATATTTCATATAATCCAATTTGACTAATTATATAGTCCTTGCCACAGAGCACACTGATCTTTATTGAGTAAAACATTTATTCAAAATTCATCAATGTTTCATGACAGACTAGATGTGCATTGAAACAATTGTCATATCTACAAGATATATTAAAAAAAACACATTCACACTATGAAAGCATTGGTTTTAAATGGAAGCAATGGTTTAAATTAAGAAAATGTAATACTTGAACATTTGCAAAAGCTATAATTATAAAGTTTAAACTCAAAGTTTAAAATCATGTCCTCCAGCTCGTGTGGTGAAACAATGATTTTGGATGCTGCTATGTTTGTTAAAATCCTGTTTCTGGGACATCTCCTATTGCAGGTGGATTGGTAAGCCATAGACGATAGGTGCAGCTCCAATGAGGTATTTGAGGTGTGTGGCCTGCCGGGACGGGCCCATATGATCCAGGAGGGGAGCTCCAGGCCCAGCGGACAACCAGGATTCAAGCAAGGCTTTAGTGAAGCGATCAATGTCCCGATCTGTCACATCCCACAGGTTTCCCAAAACAAAGGGGCTAGGGAGTAAAGAGGAAATAGTCATGACGCAGACATCGAAGGGGATCAACTTAATGACCACTGGAGTGTTCAGTGAAATGATTGAGTTCCCCCCATGGCAATACATTCGTTTTCCTTGTCTCTTGCACTGTCCCGGGCTTTCCAGAAAAACAAATTCAAAAGCTCTGTGGCAGCTCTCTTATGTATCTGCCAACTGGTTGTTCAAGAATGTTGATTTGGATGGTAATTCCCACAAAACAAAATCCTTAAATTTAACTCTTATTCAAATAATTACATAACCACTATTTAGTTAGAGCACTTAAAGGATAAGTTAGCTATTTTGGACTCTAGACCCTAGTCCTGTACGGTCTACCTTGAAACTGACACACAGGTTCAGTATTGAGCTTTCTACAGTTTTCCTGCAGACTCTCACTGGGCTACAATAGAAGTCAATTGGGCAATCGTAAATGCTTTGGAAAAACTACGATAAATGTGCTTTTCCGAGACGGGAAGCTCAGGGTGTATTCTTACAGGTCTCGATATGCACTCCTGTGAAATATATCGCAATCCCAAAAAAATTATGTGCTTAGCATGGCTTGGACTTGTATTCTCTGCTCCCGCGGAGGATTATGTGTTGCGAGCGGGGGCTTTTTACTGAATAAAACTATCTAGGTGAGCAGTCAATGTACTAATTGCAATATATTCCACAGGAGAGCATACTAAGACCTGTAAGAATACACACTGAACGTCCAATCTCGGAAAAACACATTTATAGTGAACTTATCCTTTAATATAGCTGCCATAGTGTTGAATGATATTGCCATAGGGTTGAACATGTGATTCATCAAGTTGCTGAATTACCCTTGGCAAAAGCATAATTTCACCCAAAAAAATCCAGTGATACTTTTGTTGAACAGTTCAACTTTGTGTATCTACAATGTCTAAACATAAAACAATCTATTTAAATTAAAACAAAAAACAAGGAAGTACCCTTCGTATACATTTTCATTCTAATGGACATTACCTAATCCGCATTCAATGGCAAGTGCGTGAATGTGTACAGTTTGACATCTTACCAGCCTGCCATGAGGTAGTTGAGGATGATGCCTGTTCCCTCCAGATCTCCACGCACTGCTAGAGCAGCACTACTGCAGCCAAAGAGCAGGGAGGCTGCTCTCATCTCCTGTTTTAGGACCCTCTGGCCATCCAGGAACCGTGCACCTGCACCGTGACCCACGTAGCTAGAGCAACACATGGACAGAGTGGAAATAAAGTAAGTTATTAGTTATTAAATCAGGGTTTTTCATAAATGACAACAGGGTTCTTCTCGAAAAAAAATAATTGCAAATTCAAACCATTCATTCACTTGAATGTCCTCTATTCTGTGGGAGTTAGAATAAACAAAGTTCTACTGTACCATTCAGTACTTGATAATTTATTCTACTGTGCTGTATCGTTTATGCAGCTCCTGGAATCAACTTAAGATAGGTTTGATAAGTCAAAAACTCTTGGGGACTGTAAACCATTCTCTCCTTTCCCTCTCAGAATGTTTAAGCCCATCCCAAACTCACATGTAGAGATCTTTGGCAGCGACCGCTTCCTCCAGTTGACCAGAGTCAGGAGCAACTCCACACACACCCTCCCAATCTCGCTTACTTCGAAGGAGCAAAATTACAGGTGAATGAGAAAGAGAAAGACCAATGAGATCAATGAGATCAATCGATAAACCCTAGAGCATAAAGTCAAATCAAAATGCGTCTTGTTTAGCAGTCATACGAGTGCTGGTCTCACCTGCTAAACCATTCCTTGAATCGCTCCTGTGAGTTTTCTAGATTAGCATCAGGGTCAAGTAGATAGAACACCTGCTTAGTATCCACACCTTGCTTCAGGATGGACCGAGGGTCAGTCTGAAGGGAGAGTTCAATAATGACATAACCACCATTCAACTCAACTGTCATGGAAAATAAATTACATCTGCACCACTTGGTATATTGGGGCAAGTATGGAAGTTAATCTCACCTCTTTCTGAATGCAAAGTCCAAGTAGTGAGTGTAGAGAAGGCATGCGGGTAACAGAGCAAGGCCTTAAACAGGAGATACTCTCCCACGGCAGCTTCTGAAGGTACTGCATGAGGAATAGGACAGAAGCTAATACATCTACACCTCATCATCAGAGATGATCCAAGTTGACATAGATCACATTGTGTTTCTGCTTTGCAACTCTCAATAGGCACACCATGTACAAATTATCAGGCCTTCCATTAATTTTGTCAGTGTTTGACAGAGATGAAGAAGCCGACCTTGTCCAGGATGAGAACCACATGACCGTGGGGTTCATCTCTGTCTGCCAGCCGAGACACAGCTGTCTGTAGTAGGTGATCACACTCCACGTCCCACTCTGGAAACACTCCCAGAGCAAATCTTTTAAGTTCTTTTTGGGAGAGCAAAGGAGATGCAGACAGCACAGCCTGTAACACAGGTCAGAATTGTTAGTGGTCGTCCCCTTGCCATTTATTTTCCAACCTCTCTTCTTCCTGGGGTGTGGCCCAGAGCAAGACAGAATGGAGAGCCAGACAGAATGGAGAGCCAGACAGAATGGAGAGCCAGACAGAATGGAGAGCCAGACAGAATGGAGAGCCAGACAGAATGGAGAGCAAGACAGAATGGAGAGCAAGACAGAATGGAGAGCAAGACAGAATGGAGAGCAAGACAGAATGGAGAGCAAGACAGAATAAAGAGCAAGACAGAATGGAGAGCAAGACAGAATGGAGAGCAAGACAGAATGGAGATCCAGACGTTGACGCTCAAGGCTCTGTGGAGCAAGCAAAAGTGAAGACGCAAGTAATACACACCTTCAACATCTCGTCACTGGCTGTCACTCCCCTGGCAGACAAAGCCTTGCACAGGTGCATGGCCTGATTGGAGAGTTCAGGGTCAGATGTCAGTGGTAGAAGAAAGCTCCGCCAGCATCCCAACAATCCCTCCATTTCCTCCAACAGTCGCTGAACAGAAAGATAAGAGGGTGTTTAAAGAGTGAATGGATGAGGTTTGGATGAGGTTTTCATGGCAGTTTGGGTTGGGGGAAGTCATTTTAATTAACTATTTTAATTTACCATTTCATAATGTGGCTGCTGTGAAGCCCTTTGAGACTGTAACTGTGATTAAGGGCTATACAAACATTTGCATTTCACATCCACAAGTCTGTCTTTCTTGCCTGCCCTTGTTCTTCCCCACTTACCTCAACACGAGTGTCAAGTGCCCTGCGGCCGTCCCACCACTTGGCTTTCTCAGAGACACAGCTCACAACCTTCTGTTCCACCTGGATACTGTCCATCTCCTGCACCAGCCAGCTAATGGGGCGCTTCACGACATGGAGAGAAAGAGAAGGGTTGTTATCAGGGATACTGATGAATAATCAACACTTGAATGTTCTTTGTTGTGAAATTACGACAATGCTAAGGCCTAACACATTTACAAGAGGATAGGTTCAGGATAGACTTTTTTATTTTATTTGGACTGGGAAGCGTACTGCAAGCATATAGTCAGTCTTATTTATTTAGAATGGATTAAATATATTTCCTCCTCACAACACATTTTACTGTTTGTTTTGTCATTGTTTAATTTATAAGGTGACATGCCTTTTCAGTGAGGCAAATGAAGCAGTTGCCTGTGTTTTCATCTATTTGATTGGATGTTCAAATTATTTGACAGAATTTCAAGCATCTTACTTTGATATTGTGTTTTATTTGAATTAAATTAAACCACAGTTGTAGTAGAGTTGTTCTCTTTCAACTAGGCTACTTGTTGCCACTGGTAAGATATGGGAGAGGTGAGAGCATGGCAAGATTTCCAAGCCACCAGTTTCCTAAAAACCCGACTCAACACAATTACACTAGTATACTCTGCTGGGGGGGAAAAACACCTATCCATCTTTTTGGGCAATCTGGTCATTTGATAACAAATCATTCTCACCTGCTGTTGGGAAGTGGGGAAGTGAACAGTCACAGGGGCAGATCCCCTCTCAAGACGAGTCAGTATGATGGTGTCCCCCATCTCCCCAGGTTTTACTCCAAGCAAAGACAGCACACACACTGTCAGCCCTGTAGAGGAACAAAAAAGAGAGAAAGTACATATTACTCTAAAATAACCATTATGCAAACCAGGCTCTGCTTTTGCTTTCCTCTGAGGGAGCTGTTCAAGCATCAAGCATTCTGGTTCAACTCAGTTATGGATGAGACAAAAAAAACAAAAAATAAACATGGCGCACACAAACTAAATAAGGCATCATTGAGAATGCATGATAGAAAGCTTACATTTACAAAGCGGAATGGCATTATGAAATGTTGCCAAATGACCACTGAAAATCCAGAGATACCATTTTCGAACACTGTGGTTTCCACATCACTAGGTGTCAAACCACATTTCAATGGAATCAAACACATGATTCTATTGAAATGTGATTTACAGTACATTATGACAATGCTTTGCAAATGTACCAATTTTCTCTTGATATCAAAACAATATTTAATACTTTACCTGAGGGAAGGTGTTGAAGTTGTTGGACAAACTCTTGGCAGTGTTGCTGGGGGAAAGTAGAGGAATCGGCAGTAGGGAAGGAAAATATGTTCTCCAACTGAGACAATCTGTGTTCAGGAGTGGTCCCAGACTGGGCTGGACTGAGCTCATCTAGACTCACAGCATCCATCCTGTCTGCTAGCTCACTGGAAGTCTTTCTCAGCTTTCTGTTGGAATGACACATCAAAGCAATAGGATCGTTCAACTAACTCAAAACACAATCAGTGATACTGTTGTAAGAATCATGTAGAATACAGCAGGAAACGAGTACTACAAATTACATGTGCACTGATGTCTGTAGTATTGAGATCAGTGCTGATCAAGTTCCAAAATACTCGTTCTTGGATAGGCAAATTAAGCTTTAATGGCATGAGCCTTGGTGCAATAAAATACTTTTGCAGCGGGACGGAAAATATCTGCAGTGTGGTGATTCTTTGGGTGAAGCAGTTGGGTCAAGCTAGCCAGAGACAGCTAGAATAAAACCAGAAGTGAGGCGATTTTGCCTCCAAAAATAGTTTGTCACTGCCACGAGGAAAAATAATGTAAAGAAATTAATGTAGCAAATATATGCTGTGAACAGGACTTTTGGGGAAAATACTTTAATAATTTTCTATCACCACAGATTTCCCGTCAAATATATTTTCAGGTCTTTATTTTCACTTTGGGTGTTGTTTACTATTAACTGTAAATTGTTAGTAAAAAAACAGTATAATTTGATCAAATTAATAAATAAATGCTAATTGATGCACTTGTTCTTGTAATTCTATTATAATAGGCTGCATGAATGTAGTACTCGAATCAGCCACTCTACTTAATAAAGTACTCAGGACTCATATTGGTGCACCTCTAGTACAAATGCTTACTTGAGAAAACTGGCTAGATGCTTGATCATGCGATGGCGACTAGTGACACCCAGGGACTGGGTGTGCAGCATTGCTGTAGTTATGGGGTCCCGTTGTCCCAAGGTCAAGGCCAAAAGAGCACAGAGGCTGGGATAGAGGGTGGGAGGGGGGAAGTGCTGAAGGGCAGACCAGGCAGAGCGCAGCAGTGACTGAACCACTTCCACAGAAAGACAGTCTGAAAAACGAAATGAGAGAGGAAACTGGATAAGGAACAGGTGATGAGCTGCAAACTTCCTTGATCAAGAATAGAGCTGAAACTATATTTTAATCCTATAAATCTAAGGTATCTATCCAAGTAGGCACGAGAGAACAAATAATCACACTAAACAATAAAGCAAATGTTTTGTATACATAATATACTATAATGATCCAGCATCATTGCAGGATAATTGCGACTGTAATGCACGTAGTATGAAGGCTCACCTGGCCTGGCGTCTGAATGAGAAAGTTGGGTTTGCAGGCCTTCTCTCAGATGACCTCTGCTGCTCAGCTCAGACAGATCGTTTCTCTCCAAATTACCACACAGGTCCCTCCGCAAGACCTCAAAATGTATGTCTAGACATTCAGAGTTCAAGACAAGTAGGGTTCAGATTTACGTCAAGTGTTACAGAAAAAAATACAAGTTAACGCTAATTAGGGCTATATGATTATGGATAAAATTATCTTCCTGATTATTTCGCTATATATTGTGATCACAATTATTAATTTCCATTAGCCTTGATGATTTGGGGAACTACATTTTACTGCACTATGCACATCAACATCTTGACTCAACTAACAGCAGAGATTCTAAATTAAATGATTCAATATTGCCGATATGTCAATATTGTATGGTTATTAATTGTGGAAACTAAACTTGCAATATGATTATACATGTGTAATTGTGTCCTAATGCCAAGAAAGTTAAATTGATGAATCTTTAATAGAATGTTCCACTGTGTAAACAAGACAAATGCAACAATATCCTTACTTGAAGCAGCATTGTCTTCAGTCTCAGTGTCTGATGCCCTAAGCTGCTCGATGCTAATGTCCATGACTCCGTCAATCTCCTCTTTGATGGTCCTCATTTTCTCTGGCTCCTCCCCCGTTGCTGCCTCTGTCCCAGGCAGCTGCCTTCTGGTTCTGCCTCTTCTTACTGGGACAGGCTGACGTACAACTGTTCCGTCATCCTCAGAAGAGGTAGACAGAGGGAGTGCAGAACTTTTTTTAACCCTAGCCTGCCTCTTGGGGGGGACCCTCTGCGCAAGTGGTTCTGGGGCTGTTTTATGGTTGTGGGCAGCCCTGGTGGTAGCGGTACGCTTTTTAGAAACATCTATTTTTCCCTTGAGCTCTGCCTGGGGATTAGACTCTGAGTCACTCTCATCACTAAACTCCACCTGCATCAAGAGATAAAATGAAAATGTTTATTTTGTTGCATGCATAAATTAAACAAAATACAAATGTGTTTATTTTTATGGGGATAGGTTTCCATTAATACCTTGAAACGTGACTTCTTGGTGCGTTTGGGGGCAGCAGGTACAGGTTGGGTCTTGTCTTGAACTGGAGACAACTCTTCATACACATAGAACTGCAGTCTTGGACCGGCTTTCGCTGCCCCTTTCTGTGCTGAGGGAAGGACCTTCTGGACAGGAGTACAGGCCAAAGTAGGTACCTCCGTGTCAAAGTCAAAAGGCTTGTACTTGGACGACTTCACAATCACTGGTGTTATGGGGGCCAGACTCTTTCCTTTGGATGAGGAGCTTGTCACTTTAATCTTGGGTCTAACAACTTTGACCTTCTTTGCTTCTTTTGTCTTGGCAGGAATATCTAGCTCTTTGATTGTAGAGTCCTTTGTCTTCTTTAGTGAGGATGGGGGAAGCACTCTTTTGTGTTTTGATTCCAGCTCTATGGCCTCTTTTGGTGGGTTCCAAGTCCAAGCACTGGAGAAGAGCTCTTCTGGGGTGCAGTCCTTCTTCGCAGCCAGAGCAAGTAATGAGGCTATGGCTTTGGTTGCCATTAGACCTGCTCTCAGGGGTCTCAGGTCTGGAGAGGGCTTGGAATTCACAAACGCCAAGCCAGTCTCCAGGACATTCCATATACCATGGACCTTGTCGAGCCTTGGTTCCAGCCCAGACATGGCCATGCGCAGGTACACACGGCATACTACATCCTGCATCAGAGAAGGCTTAGAGGAGTCCTTGGCAGGGCCAAAGAGTTTAGCCAGTTTAGCCCCAAGTTTGGCAGTGACTCTCTTACAATGGACTAACGTGGCCTGGTGAAGTTTCCAGCTGACTCTGGCTTCAGTGGGATCCAGCTGGAGAGCCAGATCAGCCTGTGTAGAAGCCCAGCGGGCAGTGGCACGGCCCAGACAGGGCTCAGAGCAGCAGGAGCACTGGCAGTCAGGTTCATGAGACAAGGAGGAGAGCCAGCGGCGGGACTGGGCTTTGAGAGGTGGGGAGTTGCCCTGATCACTCTCCACAGGTTCTTTAGGGAACCACCTGGTGCTCAGGAAGCTTTTACAGTCATCCTCCATGTTGGGGAGAGGAGATTGTGAAATCTGAGCCGGACGGCCTTTCCTTGGTTTGATTTTAACTTCTGCCTTCTGCTCCCGATTAGAAAAATCTAGAGCACACAAAATAAGTCCATTTTGTAGCTCAAGTGAAGTGGTACTCCTAGAAGTAATATTTGAACTGGTGGTGCTGTGCATTTGACTGACCTGTACAAAGTTCCAGAAGGTTCCTGACTTTGTCCAGATCAAATCCACTTTCCTCTCTCTCCCCCTGCATCAGCTCCAGCTCAGCCTTTACCACCAGCAGCTCAGCACATCTTAACAATGACACACAATATGCAAAAGTAAATGGTTGAAATCCACCATGACATTAAGAGGAGTTTGAAATAGCAAGACCACTGACTATACAGTATGCTGATATTAGGTATTGTGGTGTATCAGTATCACTATGGTTTATACTCCTTACCATTTGAATACCGGGTCAGTGAGGGCCCGTTTATGTAGCAGATAAATGTGCACATGTACAGTTACTTGCCCAGGAACAAATATGCTTAGGAACTGTATCAAGCCAAATCAGTGGTGTGCCAGTATGATCATTTATGCAGCAGAGAAGAACAACTATCTGTGAATGGCCAGTATGAGCTGATAATATCAATGCACCAGTATATCTGTTGGACCCCGCTTTACAGCAAACTTTCAACCTGCTACCATGTACGGTACATACTGGCTGAGTGCCTGCAGCTTGATGGCCAGTTTAAGGGCTTCTAGGCATTGGAGCATGGCATCATGGACGGCCCCACAGCTGCTGCTCACAGCCACCATCTTCAGAGAGCAGCTTAACAGCTCTGAGAGCAGCTGCCACTTCAGCACTAGGTTATCTCCTGCTCTCAGACCAAAGGATAGATGGAGTGTCATTACAGCAGACAGTGCCAAAACAAATGGCAAAAATAAAATGGTTGTTTTACATGAATTACACTGTCAACCCATGATGCGTGAGACAAGCGTACCTTGGTCAATGAAGCGCATATCTGAGCTGCTGCAAGTCCCGTACAGGCCCTTCCCCACTAAAGTGACCAGCAAGCTGCAGAGAAGCTTGAGACTCTCATACAGGGCTGTATCTGGGCTATTTAAACCTGGAACACGTGCAAATAGTTATCAACACGTCAAAATGCACAAGTCCTTTCTTAGTCAGTTATAGCCATAATCCTCAGCTCTAAATTCTCACATAAAAATGCAAAAACAAAACAAAAAGTATTTGGGAGGAGCACAAATGATAAGATTCAAGAAAGTATAGCAAATGCTTCTGCTAACCATGCTGGGTTATACGGTAGCGTTGGGCTTGTGGCAGTGCAGCCGTGTCCAGACTCAGGTAAGAACTGCAGGTCATAAGTGCCCGAGCACGCAGCAGGTACCAGCTCTTGGATTGTCGCTGCTCATTCACTTCTTTAAGCACCTCACACAGATAAGGCAACCCACGCAACACCTGATATATTGCCAG
>OMOT01000592.1:13353-32445 GCA_900312575.1 Acanthochaenus luetkenii
TAATCACAACAAGATCTGCAAGATCCAAAACAAACTGTTGAAAAAAATCTCATTTAAATTTGTATACATCATAGCTCTGTTCAGAAAAGATTATGGGGTCAAAAGTTTAAAAAAAGATGCTGGACAGCTATGATTAAAATACCACAGTATGCTTGCTATTTGTTAACTCTTGTATATAACAGCTCCACAAGTAGTTGCAGCTGGAGCGTAAGTCGCACTGTTAAACCCTTAGGCAACTAACTTAAGGAAGTGAGACAGGTACTCTGAGGTGAAGATGAAGGAAATAACAAGATGGCTAGTGCCAAAGAGAAATGCTACTGTGCCCACTTGGCAGTTCTTCGGGTTCAAGTCAGATGATAATAGAAAGCCAGCTAATTTGGACCAAGTTGTATGCAAGCTTTGCATGAAGTTTTTTAAAGAACTGTATGGAAATACAATCATCAAATGCAGAGCACTTTCCACTGAGCTGCACCAAAACACTTGCACACATGTACAACAAGTGCTACCTCTGGGTGGGTATTCAATGTGGCGGGGAATGCATTGAGCCAATTTCCACAAAGTTTAAGCTACAGAAAGCCAACATGCTTGTATTTTTGACCAGTAAACTAGAGGTATGGTAACTGGATTTTTGTTTAAGGCTGTTGGAGTAATAAGACTATGATTGCAGGAGGCCTGTTAAATTTGAGCATGTGTAGACTTGCCTAGCCTATCTCCATCAGATCTTAAGACAGCCAATTCCTTATCCAGGGATCTTGTTTTATCCAAGCTTGTTTTGGCTGACTAGATGCACTAAAACTGAATTTTTACCTATTTATTTTCCCACTGTGAAGGAATGAAAAGCTATGGTAATTAACAGAAGTATGTTATTTGTTGTTAAATCAGGTAATGTTTTTCAAATTCCACCTTGGTGTTTACTAGATTAGGTTATACGATCAAGTGTCAGCGTAAGTTGCTTATCACTTTGAAGAACATTCAAAATAAAACAAATAATTTTGCTCTGATTTCACAATGCAAGATATGTGGCAGTCAGGTACGCCAGCAGGTTTCCGACCCTGCCCCAAAGCCAGGTGTTGCCACCAACTGGCAGGAGCCTATGTAGCAGGAATTTAACATATAACTAGTGTTAAAACAATAGCATTATGACCACCTTAAGGTACTTATTTTCACAGTACTGTTATAAAATTGCATATTCCTGCAAAAATGCAAACAATGTAATTACATAAGAAAAACTGATATCGCCCAACCCGAGCAAATACACATTCCCTACCTGTCCTGTGCTGTAGTAGTACTGAGCTCTCAACAGGACGGCCAGCATAGAGAGGGAAGAGGGCCCCTCTGAAGTAGTGTCTGAGGTAAGAAACTGTTCTGCTTGCTCCAGCTGAGCCTAAAACAAGTTAGTTGCACTTGAAAAATGCATTCTCACAAAATGTACAATTGTGACAATACATTTCTACCAGTTACATCACATACTGAGATACAGTATTTTCATTGAGAATAAACATTATAGAGAACATTGCATTACCTGAGCCAGCTCAGGGGCACCCAGATCTAGAAGGAGCCTGGCTGATTGACAGAGGGAGCTGGCACATCCTTGAGCATCAGCAAGGTGACGCGAAAGGCCAAAAGCAAGTTGGTACGCTTCCAAAGCCTTTAGAGGCTACACGGGAGAGAATAAGGAGATTTGATAAGATGTACAGACAAATACCAATGGTCTGAATGCTGGGTGTAAGGATACACCCTTAAACCTCCTACACGCCTATGTAGTATTCCTCCAGGTTACTTAATAGCTACTAACATATATGTATATTATACCTCCTGATTAGTGTAAGGTGGTAATTGATTAAGTAGGAGCTGGAAGTCCCCTTGGAGTTCAAGAGGAGCTAAAACAACTTGAGACCCTCCCAAATTAGTTTGACCATTGTCTGTGTTGTTACCTTTCCCATGAGTTTGAAGAGGGCAGCGGTCAGAGCAATGGAGCTACAGGTCTGTTTGGGGTTCCTGACAGATGACAGGACTTGACTCTGCAGAAGAGAAGACCACTCATCCAGAGCTCTTTCCAGAGGCTTGCATAACTCTGAGGGAACAAAAAACACAATGTCCATCACACACCTCAATTCAGGTAGAACAAATATATTCTTTTAGGTTAGACTGACCCACTTCAGTAGAATTTAGGTATATGGTGAACATGCCTCGTGGAGCAGAAAAGTACAGTGCGATATCAGTTGTAGCCATTATATGATACGGCTAACTACAGTTGGATGATTCAACATGTAAAAAAATGGGTTCCTACTGGTCTCTGCAGCCAAGTTGAAACACAGGCCTTCATAGACCAGGATGCTGTCCTGTGTCTTCTGCTTGTCTTCATAGTCAAAATCGTTGGTCCCTATGGAATTGGCCACACACCGTGTCTGCTCACGCAAGTCGTGCCGTTTTTTCTCCTCATCAATGGCCTGGCCAAGGAGAACAAACATAATTTAATTGACACCTGGGGCAGCATTTATCAAGCATACGTTGGCACAGTTTCGTGTGTAAACTGTGCGTACGCACATTTCTACACATAGAATGTCATTGATCAATTTCTTCTTGCACGTGAGAACATGCGTACATTTAGAACTACCCCTGACCATGCGTATGCAGAAACCCCAAGTGCTATAAAAGTGTAATCACGGGTAAACAGATTCTTAAATATGAGACGCACAAACTCCCACTTAATTGTCCGCATAATTGATAGAACGATTGTCAACTACGGTGCTCACAAAGATAATGTACAGATGTGTGATACAGATTACAGCTGATTTAGACTCAATGAATATAAAGTACAATCATATAAAAGCCACACCTTTTGATTGGGATGATGCTTGGAGATTTGGCGCATTTTCAAGGACTGTTTTCAGGGCCGCATTTTTTGAGAAGCCAACAAAATGCACCAATGCCATCCCCATGCACACTCAAGTCCTTTCCTATCTGTGGCACTGATTTTTTTTAGCTGTTACTTTAGGATCAAACCATTTCTTTTTCACCTCTCCCACAGTTCTAATAACAGGTGACACAGCATTGACTGCATGTGACACCTGACCCCGTGCCATATCCTTCTTCTTGGACAAACTACCTGTGAAAGTGCTAAATAATATATTTTGTTTTTGCTCTATTTAGTTTAACAGTATGTCTATTTCACCGTCGGTGAAGTTCCTCTTATTGGACTCCATGTTTTCCGCATATTAGGCAGGGGCATTTTGAAGGGGAAGTTGTTTAACATATGACGCATTTTGGGCATTTATTTATGTAAATGAGCCTGGTCGTGCACAAGCAGAGCAATATAGAATGTGTGGGATTTATCATGGTTGATAGCGTAAAGCTGTGCGTACCGACGGTTGATAAATAAAAAATGTCTTCTACGTACTGGCAGTTCTTACGCACAAATTTTGAACTTGTTCTACACACGCTTTGATAAATGAGTCCCTGGTCCTGGCTCAGGGTTCCAAAAAAAAGTTCCAGTTTAGACATGGGTATCAGACGGTTATCAAAACAATTTCTATTACGTTTATAATCAGCATATTACAGATTACAATTAGATTGTAGGTCTAAACTGTTTTTTCCCTTCTCTTTCAAAGAATACGTTTTCTTTAGCTTTATATTTCTCCACGAAACAGTAACTAAATGAGCAGTATGAGAGGATTTGAGGGTTGCAGAGCCCAGTTAAGCCTGTGAATACTGGCATACCATTATCGATTCCAATTCCACTCATTTATCATAATTTCACGACTGAAATTGGTTTTCGATTCCTAATGCTAACTCTATAACTAACTGGTAACAAATTAAACAGATGTGTGTGAAAATAAGAATATGACACCCTGACAGATGCAACAGTGCCCACCTCATGAAGGCGTTTCTCAAGAGTGCAGATATACAGCCAAAGTAAAGCGTGGGCCTTGTCATCCTTCAATCTATCAGCATTCTCTGCAGTCTCTGGCTCTTCCTCCAGTAGCCGCAAAGCTTCATGGGTAAAATCAACTGGCATGCTGTGTAGTTACAAATGCAAATAATGAACACATAGACAATAGGCTGTTAGCCCGGTTAAGTTTGTATCTATCAATGAACACTGTACATTGGAGATGACAAGTATAGTGATCCAAAAAAAAGCTCCTACCAGTTAGTCTGTTCACTGAAATCCTGGAAACACACAACTTGAGCCATTTCACACAAGTAGACAGCACGCAGATGTCTGTGGGTGCTCTCCTCATGGCAGATGTCCAGCAGATCACAGAGTGTGTTGTAGCGCTCCTGGGCAGTGTCCCCTGCCACCTCCTTGTAGGCACGCAGCTCTTCCTCCAAAAGGCAAAGCATTACTCCCTCATCAGGAATGTCAGGACAAAAACCATCACGGAACGTCCTATTCCGGGACCATGAAAGGACAGGGCAGAATTAATAGAGCAGTTTCCTTTACATGAATTCAATATCCGATCTGCATTCTCCAGTGTGATCAAAAATGTTGTGTCTGTACCTGAGCCGGATGTCCTCCTCACCGATGCGGGCTGCATCAGCCTTTGTTTTCACCCACAAAGAGACCGGTTCAGCCATGTGAGTTGTGATTTCCCCCCCAAGTGCCTTCAGCCATAAGATGACCCAGTCCAAGGCTCGCTCCAGCTGTCCACCCCGCCGAGAACTCTGCACCGCCAGCATAAAGGGTCGTCTCAACTATGTGATGATAATACAGATATTACAAAGTTGTTACAACTTACAACGGCATAATAATGAAACAAAATAATTAATTAGTACGAGTATCAGATCATTACAAAAACTAAATAAAAATAACCAAATCTATTTCCTATATAATCTAATAGGATAGTTTAAGTTTAATATATTTTTTAAGTAAAATTACATTGTTGAAAGAAATTTTAGTTTTAACTAAACAACTACAACGTTAAGACAGAGGTCAATCGCAAACTAGAATCTAAATGAGAGATATATATTTCCAATGGTACCACTTATATTCTTCTTGATTACATTTTTGGAACAATATTTAAAATCATGACAGGATATCAAAAATCTTTGATGAATTGACAGAAACAATGTGATGATGATGCAAAACAAAAGCTTAGAAAGCATACCATATCAACAGAGAGAGAGCCAGGGCATTTCTTGCATAGTTCCTTGCAGAGGATCTCAACTAAAGTGAAGGCCTGGTCATAGAGTCGTCGGTTATACAATCCACACACCAAGTTGCTCACAGCAATCACTACAGGGCAAATGGTGATCACAAAAACACAGCCATGGAAAACAAAACCATTGGTTTCAAAACAAGGATACTACAGTCATTTGTTTCAAAATACTAATCAAATTCACATGCAAGTTTTGCCTTTAAAACTGAGCATGTCAGAAGCACACAAAATGCCAGATACGTAGTTAAACAAATATAAATGAACAAATAATAAAGCTGGACAGCCATACACAAAAAGTTAAAATGTAGTCACCTGCTTTGATGAGCATGCCATCACTGGACAGCTTACAGAGTTCAGTTATCATCTGGCCAGCTGTGGCCTGGCAGTACAGCAGCACCCTGTCCAGTGTATCACTGTTCTCCAGCTAAGAAAGGTAAACTACAATCAGTACTGCCAGTAATATACCCTAAATGCAGGTATAGTTCATTTCTAGAACTGTGGCAACATGTTATAACTGTGTGATCATCACATCAAGCTAATCGTGAAATATCTTAACAGCTTTGGTCTTAAATAATTTGGTGGAGGTTACAGAATTATCCTTACCTGTGAGGCCAGAATGCTCTCGTAAGCAAATGTGAAGCCTTGGTAAATATTGAAGCATAGGGACTGTTGGAGTCTGCTGTCCTCGATCTGGCATGCCAAATTCTGTTACATGTTAATAACACATTAGTTAAAATGTAATAACACACATTTAATGGTACCATTTCAGACTATTGTGGTGATATAGCACCACATTGTACCGTCATGTTTAAGATTGTTTACAACAATTTATGGCGACAGGTCTATTAAGGTATTAAGATATGTCATAAGTACCAGGGCTGTAATCTAGGTGAATCCTCCTGAGGAAGGTTTATTTAGCTTCTAAATGCCTTTAGTGAACTTTGAGAAAAATCTGTCTGTAACCTAGTTTTACAAAACAATTCCACCCGCCTCTCTCCTTTTCTCCCAGACACAGCAATAAGACCCATACTTTATTTTCCTGATGAATGACCACACTAACCTTCTGTAGTATTTTTAATATTTGTTCTTGGTGCTCGAGAAACGAAAAACAGGCCAGGAGCACAGGTCCACTTAGTCCCTTGCCGTGTCCACTTTTGACAGCCCACACCACTAGACTGCACCCCTCCAAAATTGCATGGGCTTCCCAGTCCCCCAGGTCAGCTGGGAGAGACCTTAAGGCCCGGGCACACTCCGTAAAAGCCTGACCACTCTCCTCTCCAGACGTCATGGAAGAGTGAATTTGTACCGCCCATCTGCCAAGCACCAGAGCAGTACCGTGACAGTCACCACAGTGCCTGACCTTGCTCTCAATTTCACTCAGTAAAGAGGAAGCCAGGTCCCAGTAACCTGCCTTAAGAAGCAGCTTAGCTGTAATCAGCACCACTTCAGAAAATGCAGCTAAACTGGGTTGCTTATGAGACTGCCTGTCCCCGTCCCCCTCGCTGCCTCGATCACCAGTCCAACAGGTGTAGAAGAGTGTGTGTATTGTCTGTAGAATAAAAGAAGCATCCTCCTTGGTCACTGTCCCACAGCTATTCTCAAACTTCGCTAAGGCATCTTCTGTGTACATGGGAGCTTTAGAGTAGGAGGGAGGCACTGTACTCTCCCTGTCCAACAACAGGAGGAAGCTCAGAGCCTGCATCTGGCAGTGGAGTTTGTCCCTGGGATTCAGGGTTGTTCCATCTTTGGCAGCAGATAGTCCATTCCAGAGTACTGAAAAGCAGCTCCGCACAAGAACAAAGTAGTCCTCAGCCTATAGACCATATAAGAGATAACCTTATTAACACTGAAGAACTGACCATGCAGTGTGAATGTGGGATATATGAACTCTTCTATACATCTGATACATACATACCTGTTGCGCTGCAGTCAGCCTGCTGTAAAGCAACTTGGCTAGGTGGCTACATAGACTGTGAACTCCCAGAAAACTTAATTTCTTCACAATATGGAAAAGTATTTTTTCCATGTACAGAGGACTGCTCTGAGGGACATGCGCTCCAGAAATATCATAACCATGAAGGGCAAGCTCCACCAGCTTTATCAACTGACTGATGTGGTCATGGTCAGGGGGTCCAACTCCAAGTTGATGGTTACAGGCTCTGATGACTCTGTCACACACTGTGCGACCATGAGGCCCGGGTCGACTCTTCACATAATTCTGAAATATGTAAACCAAACTACTTTAGATTCCTGTTTCAGGTTGAGAAACGTTGTAATATATGTGCTTTGTAATTTTAAATACAAAAACATACAAGATTCCCTTATTTTACAATAAAACTCCACATCTGTAACTTCATACCAAATTTTAATGACAGCACCACTAATGTAATGTAAAGCAACCTTTACAAATGCTATGTTTTGTTTGAGACAAACAGCAACCACTTTGCAGACGGTTGCATTTTAGACTAGCAAATTTTCTCGCATTTTTCCAAATTACTCCTGTAAATTCAATTTTCAAATTTACAAAAATAAACTCAGTATATACTCAATGATTATTTAAAAGTGTATTGATATTTTACAACGTTTTAAGCATTTCCAGTCGTGGAAAACACATTTTCAAATGAAAACGTTCTCCAGGATTTCCATGACTGTGAGAACATTGCAAGTTAGAACGTTACATGCGTCATGCTAACCTCCAGTTCCCCAAGTAACAGACCCGTGTCTTTCAGAGAAGCGGTCTGCTTGACGTACTCGTCGACCTTCAAACACTTCATTCCGACAGCTGTAAAAGACCATTTTATACACGTTAACACGAAACTCAAAGAACCGAGTAGCTAGCAACGGCGTCAACCTGAGCTACCTTGCCTTGCTTGACAACATGACGTCGTTCAGCTAACGTTTGCTAACGAGGAGTTTCTTACCCTAAGTTAGAGACTTTTGTGGTGATACTCGTGTTTACGACCGATGGTTGATTCGTAGTCCAAGTTAATGGGCATTTCCAAATAACGAACTAACGTTAGGTTAAGTGGCTAAACGGTTGCAGGTAAAATTGTCTAAACGTTTCGACATAGAACAGCAACAGTTAAACGGCCCCCGCGCACTGTTTTTGAAAGGCGCTTGATAACCAATCCAACGGCACATCCGCATATTCTCCGGAAATACAAGGACTTCTGGGTATTGTAGTTTTCTGATAATGTCGAAATCTCGTTATTAAAAACAAATAGAATAGAATAGAAAGCGTTCTTGTCATTGTACAGAATACAACGAAATGAGGCGTGCTACTCCTGATCAGTGCAATTTAAAAAGACAATGACAGAACAATAAAACGACCTCAACAACACATATTCGTCCATCCAACGCAGGTAACTACACAAATATATAAAAAAGTAAGTACAAAACAGTAGGTTGCACTTGAATAAGTGCTTATTGCACTAATAAATATAAAGCTGGAGAGCCTTGAACCGCTGTGCGCCACCATCTTTCCAACGATGGTTAACAAAACAAGTAAGTTATAACCATCCACGGTCAATTATAAAAATGTCATACCAAGCAGTAATGGGCATTCTTATTTTACCAAACCATAGGCCTATATATAATCTCACAATCTTACTTTCTCAGGGTCCCCAAATGTCTTATATATCTAAATTTAAACAAATTCAAATCAATATTTTCTTTAACTCTTTAACCTCAAGGGCTAGAACACCCAGTTGCCGATTTCTGGCACTTTTTGGGGTGGTCTATATAAACTCCCGAAATGCACTGGAAATGGCTTGTGCACTGTTTAATGCATTTTCTGCCCTATCTAATGTCTTAATATGCCAAATAATGTCATGGTTCCATTTTGAGTATTCTATGACCACCTTTGAATTATTTTGCAGCATTATGCTGCTTAATCCCTCTAACAGCAGCAAAAGACAAGCAAGACAAAATGTCTCCATAACAAACGTAAGGTCTGAGAATTGGGAAATTACAGCTATGTAAAAAAGCAAGCAAGAAAGAAAAATATATGCTACAAAGGAACAAGTGAGTTACATGAAAGTTTGAATGTGGAATTGTTGGCACCGATGGTGTGCAAGTTTGGCTGAGGGATCCTACTCTTGGCTTAGCCATCTTGAATGTACATGGGGTTCACAGCAGTGGTGTTGGCATTAACAAAGGAGGTGCTGAGGTTATAAATCACCCTAAAAGTCATTCTACCATTCACAAAATTATCAGCCACTTCCAATCATAAACAAAGGCCTAAGAAAAGCAAACGGATGATGGCAAGTATAAGGTAAGCCATGGATACATATTTTACTTGGATTGTCATTTTAAGTCACAATTACACAACAGTTGACAAATAGTCAGTCTATTATATTAAATTAATTGGCTTTCTGACACAGACTTGTTTCTTCAGCACAGTCCACATGTTCTCGATGGGGTTTAAATCAAGACTTTAGGAGGGCTAAAACCTTAATTATAGCCTGATGTAGCCATTCTTTACCACTTTTGATGTTTGTTTGGGGTCATTGTCCTATTGGAACACCCATCCTTGTCCTTGGCCAAACCGTCTGGCTGGTGATTTTAGGTTTTTCCTGAACAATTATGAGGAAATCCTCCATTATTCCGTTTACTTTCTGTAAAGCACCAGTTCCACTGGCAGCAAAACAGGCCCAGAGCATAATACTACCACCACCATGCTTGACGGTAGGTTTGGTGTTCTTGGGGTTAAAGGCCTCACCTTGTCTCCTCCAGACATATGTCTGGTCATTGTGGCCAAATAGCTCAATCTGTTTCATCAGACCACAGAACTTTCCTCCAGAAGGCCTTTCCAAGTGATCAGCAGCAAACTTCAGTCGAGCCTTAAGGTGCCGCTTCTGTAGTGAGGGCTTCCTTCTTGCACGGCAGCCTCTCAGCCCATGGTGATGTGAAACACGCTTGACTGTGGACACCGACACCTGTGTTCCATCTGCTTTTTGGTGGTTCTTGGTTGACTCTCGACCATCCTGACCAGTTTTCTCTCAGCAAGTGATAGTTTGCATTTTCTTCCTGATCGTGGCAGTGACACAACTATGCCATGCACTTTATACTTGCATACAATTGTTTGCTCAGTTGATCTTGGGATCTGTAGCTGCTTTGAAACGGCTCCAAGTGACTTTCAAGTCAATGATCCTCTTCTTCATATCCATGCTGAACTCCTTAGACGTTCCCATTGTAGCGTTTGTGGCCGAGTCTAACAAGAGCATCAAACAAGCCCCATTTAAATGGGCTCAGAGAAATCACCAGCTGTGGTCAAGTTAAGAGGCCACACAGATAATTTGATACAACTTTCTACATCACCAAAATTGATCATTCAAGTTGCCGCATATATATTTTTGACCCAGCAGATTGTCAAATTTCCAGAAGACCTATAATAAATGTATAAAATAACCAAAATGCATGAATGTTTGAATTATTGTGTTCCAATCATTCCATCACAGAAAAATAGGAGTTGTAGAAATCATTTGAAACTCAAGACTGCCATGACATACATGTTCTTTGGATTGCACTTTATTGATCCCCTAGGGGAAATTCAGGTGTTACAGCAGTAATTGGCAGAACAATGCCAGAAATAGGGAAGGCAATAAAAAAACACTGGTAATAATAATGGGCAATTATAAATAATGCACTGTACAAATGTATCACTAAATTGACTCCTGTGCAGGATAATTGAGTCCCATGATATAGTCCGGGGTCGCTGGTCACTTGTTGACGTGTTGAACAGTCCGATGGCTGTAGGCACAAAGGAACGCCTAAGGTGCTCCGTCCTGCTTCGTGGTAGGAGGAGCCTGTGGCTGAAGGTGCTCCTCATCAGCCTCAGCTCATCATGGAGGGTGAGAAGGGTTCTACAGGATGGTATTGATCTTCCCCCTCATCCTCCTCTCTGCCACTACCTCCAGACTGTCCAACTGTTACAAGTGTATTTACAATTTTGACCACAACCGTAGCCCATCCGTCTCATGAAAAGCTTAAACTATAACCTGTTGAACCAGAAAGTTAAAAACAGTGAGAAGGTTAGGTAGTAAATGTGCAGATGAGTAGTACTGTATGCCTATGCATATTCTGTATTTGTGTGTTCTCACCAGCTGCAGCGTGTCACGGTTATTCAAGTTTGGACCCGAGCGCAGACACAGGAGGCAGAGGCAGGAGGTCCAGGTATAATGGGTGGGTTTATTCCAGGCAAGAAGACACAGGGAATCAGGCAAAGGAAACATGCAGACCGGAAAACAAGACTAGGACTAGAAATAGACATCAACAAAACAACCCAACAAAGACAGACAGGGGAACAGAGACTATATACACACTAGGGCTGATGACAGGATAGGACACAGCTGGGGAACCAAGGGGCACGTGGGAAACACACAGGGGCCCTCTGCTGGCCTAAACGGGCAACAGCAGAGGGCAGATAGGGAAGTCCAGACTGAGTCGTGACACACTCCCAAGTAGCTAGGCGGATATTGTCTCCTCCACCAACCAGACCCTGGTAACCCTGAAAATAAACAATAAGCAGCACACAACAACATCACTCCCTGGAAAATAGTTAACTGTTGGGAAGAAGCTGTTCAGCAGTATGGTCAGCCAACTAAGATCATTGGGGTTTATCAAGAGATAAAGCTGCGTGTCATCAGCATAAAAATGAAAAGCAACATCATGCTGACGAATAATGTGCCCCAAAGGTAACATATACAAAGAAAAGTGAACTGGCCCAATAATTGAGCCCTGAGGTACTCCACATGTGATAGTTGAGGTTGAAGAAGAAAAATTGCGAATAGAGACAGAAAATGGTGAACCAATCAAGGATGGTCCCAGAGATACCAGCCCACTGTCTCAATCTGTCTATCAGGGTAGCATGTTCATTGGTGTCGAAGGCAGCACTTAAGTCAAGCAGCACCAGCACAGAACACTGGCCGGCATCAGCATTCATCAGAATATCGTTGGTGACTAACAAGGTTTCTGTACTGTTTTGCTAATGAAAGCCTGATCTGATTCTCAAATATATTCATCTCTTCAACCACAGTTGAGTTAAATCACTTTTTCCTCTGAAACGTTAGAAATAAAAAGGTAATTTAGATATACTGTAGGTCTATAATTGCTAAGAACAGATGAGTCAAGATTGGCTTTTTTAAGAGGCTGAACAAAGGCATGCTTAAAATAGTCAGGGACACAACCAGTAGAGATAGAGGTGTTAATAATGGAGAGCAAACTAGGGACAATAGTCCCTATAACCTCTTTAAGGAAATTAGTAGGTACAATGTCCATAGGACTGGAAGAGAGTCTCATATGTGACACAGAGTCCATGAGGTCCTGCAGAGAAATTGGTTTAGAATGGCTCAGTAATTCCAAACAATTATGAGTGATGTCAACTGTTAATCTAAGAGGAGAAATCATAGATCTAATGTGATCCGTTTTGTTTTTTACAAAAAAGGGGTACATTTGCAACATAACACAAGCAGGAGCAGGATTTACAAGGTGATAGATTGTGTTAGAAAGAAAGCTAGAATTAAATTGATTAGCAGTAATTAACTCAGAATAGTAAGTAGCTCTTGCATCTTTAATTTTTGGATTGTATGAAGACACGTTAATATATATATACAATTTATATAATAATCAGAGTGCCGTTTGGAAGACTTAGATTTCCAAAAATTCAGAATCTTATTTTTTACAATGCTCCACATAGTCTATAACATGTGCAATATCACATATTGAACTCTGTCCTTTTGTCCTTTTTGCATTGCATGAGGAAGATGATATGTAACAATGTATATTTTTTACGTATCTACTTTAACTCTGAGTAGATTTAAATGAGCTAGTTTTTACTTTGACTGAAGTTAGTTGTTTCCGATAGCGATACCAGTATCGGAAACGCCTCCGCCTGTTGTGTGGTACCATGAATGAAATGTTCCTGTGGCCAACATAACAGCAACACCTTCAGGTAGAGAGGGACCTAGGTTGACCAAAACAACCTAATCCCACAACACTATACACTTTAGAACCCCTCTCTTATCTGAATGTAACGTTGTAAAAGTAACAGTGAAAATTTTCAGTAGCAATGGGACGCTTGTATTGAAGTAAAGTGGGCTGGCTCTTTACCCACTTCTCTCAACACATGGGACCTGCTTAAAGGACAAGATGTGGAGAGATGAATTTTGAGGGCGTCAAGAGCATCTCCACTTTCAATAGGAAGGAGCAGAGGAGAGAAAGGAAGAGAGGAATAGGACCGCCCACCCACTCTACCTCACCATGTCACAGACATATGACAGAAAGGTCATGCCTCTAAAATTAGCCTCCATAACAGATAGTGTTAGAGAGAGAGGAGGAGTGAGAAAGATGAGTGAGAAACTTGGACTAACTGATTTCTGGAGAGAAAAAAAGTTTGTAATGGAGAAAATGTGTGCGTGAGTGAGAAGAGGGAGAAAGGGAAAGGCATAAGGGATAGTCTGTCATAGTCTGTTAAAGGCTTCCGTGTTTTGCTGTCACACACTCTTATACAGTTCAGATGGGTAGACATACAGACAGATGGACACCTCACTGCCCCACATGCTCACACTGGAGGGTTGTGTGGGGTCACTGACTTCCCAAAGGTCAGAGTGGGGATATTCCTCATCAAGTTAAAGGTCAGGGGATAGTCTGCCTCACTCTGTGGTCCTTTAAAAAAAGCAAGCTCTGTGGCAATGGAGAAATCATAAAATTATTCAATAAGGCTAGTCTGCCTTGATAAGATAAAATTGCACTTTATTGATGCCCTCAGGTGAAGGGGAACTGGAATCGTGACTGATTGCGGCACTAAATATATTCTTTCACAAAGCAGTGTAATTTATTTTGCTATACCTGAAAGAATGTATAATGTATAATAAAGAATGTGTAATAGTTACCACGGTCTCAGCTTCTTATGCAACCTTTCAATCACAGTCAAAACACAAAACACATGATATACCTTTGTAGACTTGTCTATATGACAACAAACAATGACTATTACAGACACATCAAATGCTGTACTGCAAGAAGAAAATAAGCACACTCTGACTCACTTGATATCTTAAACCTTTCTTCATCTGTCATTGTTTTAAATCCTGTTACAGTGTTAGTAAATTGCAACTGTTCCCAAAGACCAGAGCCACTCAATCACCTGCTGAGGCGAACAAACATGCTTGCTCTGGCACTCCCCACCCGCATGCCACCCTGGAAACCCTCTGCTTACGCTGGGCATCGCCTCCCGAGGTCAGTACAGCGACTGCCCGACCTACTCCCTAAGCACATTTATTAGTTAAGACCGAACACCTTCCTTCATCTAATAGACAACTGTGCTGTCTCCTCTGAGTCCAATAAGTCAGATTTCCAGCTCAATACAGATTGATGAAGTATTGCTTGCAAGTACAGTAGATGAAATTGGTTGCTCACCAACAAGGCCTTCGGTTATTATAAACTGATGGTTCCCACTCGTAAAGTATATAATTCTCACTATATCATTTATATTTCTCTGTAATTTCTGCATGTATATAAAGTCTATGGCAAACTCAATGCCCAAAGCCCCACATGACACCACTATAATTTTCTCTCTCTTACATTCACTCCTCTTCCATTTGTGGACACATTACCTCTGTACGTTATGCATGTCAGGAATTATGAATCAGATCTGGAAATTAGATACAGTACATTACTGTTAGGTTTGTGTTATCGGCTTTGTGTGTGTGTGTGTGTGTGTGTGTGTACGCAGATTTTATTTGAGTGCCATGTCAGTTGTATTTTCCATTAACGAAGCCAAGACATAACTACTGTACTTTCTGTCTCCTGTATAGTCTAACTGTGAAATGAAGGAAGAATATCACTGCATGTAAACTGTATGCTAAAACAGAACAAAGCACAAAGCACAAAAAACTCAATACTATCACTGTGTTGTGAGATCAACAGTCATGACGAGGGAGAAGTGAATGATTGACATTGATGCATCTACAAAGTGGTTAAGATGAAAAGGAAAGAACCCATATGACAACAGTGAGAGTGGGACGCTCGTCCGTTACAGTCAGCCTTACAAAATAGACGCAGGATGTCTGAGCCCAAAAGAGAGACAACTCTGCTGTATCTATGAAGTACACAGCAATCCCTCCCCTTTGCCACCATTACTGTAAAACTACAGTCATCAAAATTGCAAAATGTTAGATAGATACGTGTCAAAACTTGCCAAAAACAATGCTCAAGTGCATGCAATGTATTGGTGACTAGGCCACACAGAAGCAAACCTCCACACCGTATACATACCTTGAGCGTTAGAATATAGCATCTTTCTGAGCCAGAACAGTATACAGGCTAGCAGCGTGACAGAGAGGAGCCACCGGGCTGAGAGGGCACCCTCGTCCCACATCCTTACACTGCCTCTCTTCCCTAGCCACCATTCTGGATCTGATCCGTATTAAGAGCTTCGATATCACCACTGTATCATGGGTACCGGAGGGGGAGACCCATGGAAATGGACCCCATCGTCTGTAATCAGATAAAACATACCAGTGGTCTGGGAAAATCAGAGGACTTCAGGGTTGGGGATTGTCCAAACATGCAGCTGTTGTGAATTAAATAGCAGAATACACTGTTGTATATTATCAGAATAGATATAGGTATAAATATAGATATAGATATATTGTAGATATAGATAAATCAAAATTCACAGTATATGTTATGGTGAAAATGACAAGACAGCTCTAAGTTACATCAAAGTAAGGTCAGTGCTCTAGTATAAAGACTTTATACACCTACATCTGTCTCATACTTGTTACTATAATGGATAATGAAGATTTACAATATACAAGCTTGATAAACTTTATTTCATATACGTATTTTAAAGAAAATTACATATGCATGCTCGTACACACGCTTAAAAAAATGCAGGCCCACACACGCACGTGCACACAAAACATGCACACAATCATCAAGATAGATGGTGAAAAAGGCCATCTTAACTTAATTGGTTCGCTAATGATGTGATTCATCAGATCATGTCATCTGTGAAGGTCATGATTCCACAGCCCTTCCCTAAAACCAACACCAACAGGTTTCCCACTGACAAACTGACCTCTCACACAGATATATATCACTGTGGACAAAAGGCAGCTTGTCATAAACAGTCTCGGGTGGCGTGTGTGCGCTGGCTGTTTATGCATCTTTCCAATATTGTGTGCCCCTGGTGGGTTGAGCGGCGGGTAGCCCTCTCCCAAGGCAAGGCCCGATCAATACCACAATTTCCAGATAATCCCCCCTCCCTTTCTTCCCGGACAGTGTTAACACTCACACAGCCTGTAATAAACCATCCCAATCAATGCAACACCAGTTCAACACAAAATACTTCCACTCCTTATCAGAGTGCAATAATGCAATGAAATATGGACTCGGATATAGTTGCGATCTGATCCCTCACCTTCTCCAATTATCTTATAAGCGATTCGAACACACTGTGCAAAAGAGGATGGGCTTGTTAAATAATGGCACGTCGTTCTTTCTTTCTTTCTTGTCACTCTGTCACTTTTCTCTCTCATGCGTGTCTCTCTCTTTCACTCCAACAAATGGGAAGAGGGAAAGTTTTTTGAGGCGTACTGGTGGCTCAGCCAGCTCAGTTGTCCCGGGTTCGAATCCATCCTGGGACCTTTGTTGTGTGTCATCCCCCTCTCTCTCTTCCTCTTTTTTTGAATCCTTTATTTTCATACTCTCTCCGCTTCCTGTAAATAGATGGGAAAAACATGATTGAGCAAACTTCCTACAGCTGAAAGTCAGCCAACAGGTGGCAGCAGTATCTGATCCTTTCCCATCCCTGTTGTTTATCGGGGTTGGAGAAGCACATACAAAGCCTTGGCCTAATAAATCATGCACTGAAAGTGTCAGTGCAAATTTGGTCGATTTTATTGCAGTTTAATCAGCTCAATGAATGTTTTAATAGGCTGATATTTCAGAGTGTGCATGGCAATGCAGTGATAAATTATACCTCTGCCTCTCTTGTCTTTTCACTGCAGAGAATAGCCAATGTAGACCTATACAGATATTTGTCCGGGTATTGGTGCATGGGATGTTTATATTAATTTTACAACAAACAAAGTAATCGGTAACTGGCCAGTAAGGTTAATAGGTGCTAGTACTTTGCTAGTCCTTTGCAGTGGCAGTAAATACTATTTTTCTTCCTTGCTCTTGCTCATGCTCAAGCCTTTCCCTTTTTATGAATTAATTTTCTTCATGTTGTCATGGTTTCCTCTGCCTCTACTCCCTCTCTCCTTTCTTTTTACGGTCTCTTATGAATTCACCCTAGGGCCTCCCACACCATTTAACATGTCTTTAACCCCTCCCCCTCTCTCTGTGGATTTCTCTATTTCTCCATTTGTCATCCGCCATCCCTCTCTCCCATCATGTACATATCTTAATCGGCCCATTTTCCACCGCTCCTCGATTTCATCCATTCACTCGTTTTTTTTCTTTCTAGTTCCTTCTTTGACCTTCAGTTCCCCAGCTTCATCAGTCTCTCCCATTTCTGTATTTCTGCCCAGTTTCCCTGACCATAAGGTAGTACCGGAATGCAAAATCAATATGGCCGTGACAACATTCCTGGAGCAACGTGACATGGCCTCTCTCTCTCTCATACGCACTGCTGTCCTCTCCCACCCCACACCTCGAGCAATGATGTATGTATGATGTGTGGTATGACAATTGTAATAAGGACATGGAGGAGAGAATGGAGGAGGCTGGGGGCTGTAATTAAAGACCAAAGGGTATCTGTGAATAAGTATGGGGGGAGAGGGGGGGTGGCTAACTGCTGGTGAAACAATAAATCAACCTGCCCCTTTAGTCGCCCTCAACACAATATCACGATACAACCCAACGACCCCCATCCCCACCACCACCCACCACCCCTCTCAAAAAGCAATTCCGTCATGTCTTGTTAGCTCATTCGTCTTCATCAGCACCAGTGGGAGGTTCGGATCCCCCTGTCCCCCTTCAGTCTCCCCCCGTTGATGCCAGGTGCCATTGATCAAAGCAGAACCAACCGGTGGATCAGCATGGGCATGGGTGTCATAACATTCTCAAACGCACACACAGACACACACACACAAAAAATCACAATCAGTACTGTACAACAACTTAAGTGGCAACAACAGTAAAACCAATCAGAGCTTGGCCATGTGGATCCTGATCACACAATAGTGTTATTAATGAATACATGGTTAACACACACACACACACACACACAGCTAATGGCATTCAGGGCCAATTAAGGGATGACTAATTAATGAGACATTTCCTCTAAGGCTTATTGATATGTTAATCTGTAGTCATATAAATCAGTGTTAATAGTATTGCCTTCACGTAATAAGGCTTACATCGCATATAAGGTTGAATTGTGATGAGATTTTTTGATTAATAGGGATATATTATTTAGTTTTGCGGACACCGAACAAAGCAACATACTACCTGAAAACATATAAATATTTAAACTATGATATGAAAATTACATTGACTATGCTTTATTTATCTAGGGAAAGTCGACTGAGCTTGTTGTTTTCCAGCAATGCCCTGCTTCACATTCGCACGAGCCCATACGTTCACACCTGGGAGTTGCCCAGTACGACCACAGTCTTCTACTGGTGGCCACTGAGCAGCTCCACTAGCGCAGTTGGGGTTAAGTGTCTTGCTCAAGGGCACAGCGACAGTAGTGGTTGAAGGAAGGGAGAGCATCATTCACTTTTCTCCACCCACATTTTCACAGATGATCTGGGGACTCGAACCGGCTACTTTCTGGCTACAAGCCTGCTTCTTTAACATTGAGGTTAATGTTGCTCGTTATCATCCTTTGTTATTTACAAGTAGCTGTATTAAGTGGTATGGAGAAATCATGATTTCTCCATACCACTTAATACAGCTACTTGTAAATAACAAAGGATGA